>CM069444.1:52163573-52235509 GCA_035610835.1 Ophiura sarsii
AGCAGGATATGATCAATTGTCTAAAGTAGTCATGAAATCACCTGGGCCACTTTGGTTTAATCAATGGTAAAACCACTGGATGAATATGCATGGAATCGAACCAGGAACATAGCAGTAGAGCGCTCTTGTTAGACAACAATGGTTTGTTTGAAGTGGTTAAAATATTACAAAGAAGGTTAGGTCTTTACAAATATAATTTATATATTTTATTTATTTATTCAAATGAAATAAAACTATTTTAAAATAATTATATTGTTCTCTTTAATGCTCCTTGCATGATACCCTAACCATTGCATTTATACAAGCAAGATTGTATGATATTATTGTGAAAGTGGCCCAACCCGATTTCTAGACGACTTAGTAGATTGGTCATAAATTTTTAAACGCAAGAAGTTAAAAAGACCAAATAAAATGATTCTGGTAGCCAAAACGGAACTTAAGGGGGGGGGGGGGGGGGGGGGGGGGGGGGGGGTGGGTATAGGTTGATACAGTCTGTATACTTTGATAAGTAATTATTATATAACGCATGGAAATATTCTAGCTATCTGATTGGTGGATACTACATCATAATAACACAAAATAGGTTTGGTCCATTTCATGCTTGACGTAACTTTCCAGTCTTGTTTTGTCTTTCAAAAAGTATTATTGACCGCGTACTATTGACCGGGCAAAAAATGCCATGCCTCGTACGATTTTGCCATAATGGCATGGAGGATCGACTCGCCTGTAAGATCTTTTTCATGTTTTGATCAAAATCCCACACAAAAATATTTTCATGCGTTATATAAATCAAATATGGACTGCTCTTTATTCGTGAAATGGGTGAACTATATAATTGTTCCTCGGTGATCTGGAGACCTAAGCCTACTATTTTCCCTCAGCCTTCGGCATCGGGAAAATAGTAGGCTTACCGTCTCCAGATCACCTTGGGGCAATAGTTCACCCCATTTCCCTCATGAACAGTCCATATTTGTATAAGTAAACAGTGTAGAACTGAAATTCTGACTAATAAAACGTTGATATAGTATTGGTGAACTGCGTCTTGAATTTGATACATAAGGACTCGGACTCGGATATTGAGGACTCGGACTCGAGTCCTTTCCTCAAGGACTCGGACTCGGACTCAGATGATGAGGACTCGACTCCAACACTGCGGTTATGGGTAGGGTAAAGATTATGGGTTATGTGTTTATGCCAAGGGGTGTAGGAGGAATGGGTAACTCATAATGAGTATATACGCCAAGGGTTATGAGTTTACTTTAAGTTGGGCCCATGTCGGATTTGTGATTAGCACTGTATGCCTAGTCAAGATCGCGGCGATACACCCTCCCCCTGTCCAAATATTTGCGACTTTCAAGGTACCGCCTCCTTGCCCCCCCCCCCCCCCCCCCCACCCCCCCCCCCCCCCCCCCCAACTGTTCCCTTGGCCCCACTCCTCCCTACATATGACTGTTCTTTCATTCAGGAGGCCTATCTAATTTAACCATACGAGTTTTCGTTTTCTTGTAGACATTTTCACTAGTCCAATAGATAGTTTATAAGCTACATACAGGGTGAGTCAAAAAAAGTTTACCCTAATTGAAAAAAAAATCAAGGAAAACAAAACTCTAAATGATTGCACCATTTCTTTGCTATCATCTGGAAAAAAATCACGCTATTTGATGATACCGTTAAGTAAATATGACTATTTC
The DNA here is from genome assembly GCA_035610835.1 of Ophiura sarsii. Lineage (NCBI taxonomy): Eukaryota > Metazoa > Echinodermata > Ophiuroidea > Amphilepidida > Ophiuridae > Ophiura > Ophiura sarsii. The sequence goes on from CM069444.1 coordinate 52,165,265, forward strand.
TGTACAGTAGCTGTTTTTTCACCAAAAAGCTTAACGAGCTTAATGTTTACTAGGATTATGATGTAAAGCATTAAACATCTTGTTTATTAAAAGAATTAAGTAGACAATAGTTACGTTCAAAATTGTCTCCTAATAGATTAAAACATGAAATATGGATTAAATCGTAACATCAATGTCAGTTAATAAATAATAATTATTGCAAGGATTAAATAGTCCGCAAGGGATATTCATAAACATGATAAAACTAGATGAGGATATTGAATAAAAATTGTCACCAGTGACTATCTGATAATGTGAATAATAAACGATATAGTATTTTGATAAAATCAATAAACATAATATTGCACTTATTTTTCGTAAATATATCCGATTAAGTAAACATTATCCTTGAACCAATCAAAAATTGTCAATGTCCACAGTAAGACTAAGTAAGTAATAGTCTACCCCTCTCTTTCCCTCTCTACATGTAAAATTTATTCCTGAAAACAATAATATGAATAGAAACCCACTTGATAATCCAGCATCTTGTTTGGTCTTTCTACTGATCTTTGAGACGGTGTGCTTAGGATGGTTGCACTGAGGGACAATATACAGCTTTAAGGCCTATTTATGACACAAATACCACAGTTTAATCATTTCATAACAAAGGAATTGATCATTTCGCTGTCGGTATTGTAATTTTTTATTGGTCGTGGTCACAGGTCACTAATAGGTATATCAAATAAGGTGGGATCGTTTCAAAAACTCCTTAAAGTCGTGATACGTGTCTCTATTTTAGATAGAAGTTGTCAAAAAAACATAACATTTTTGGTATCATATTAAAGACAATTTATCCAGCTACCGAATAAAAAAAGAATTAAAGCCACATGTTTAGCAACAGTGAAGTTATCAATGTAAACGTCGAGTGAGTCAAGGGTGGGCCCGGTGGATGAGGCGCCCATAGGTTTCTACACAAAATAGCGGAAAACTAGAACTTTTGAAATTGATGCCATTTTCAAAGTATACATAGGAAAGTTTTCAAACTTCTCATATGTTTTAATAACATGTGCCTGCTACTATGAATACTAATATTGAATTGTTATCTAGACATTCTCTACTAGAATATGATGTTCAATTCAGGGAGTGTTTTAATGTAAAGAATACACAGTTTTATTCATTTGATTGACTAAACAATGGCCAACTCGCAGTCTCTCTATTTCATTTGTTTGACTCTTCGGTCCTTTTCTACCCTGGGTAGTAAAACATTTAACTACAAAATCCAGAAGTGTTTCTTCACAGAACTGTTCATAGATTTATGAAAAATTTGCTATTTAGAACTATTTTGGACCACCCTGTATTCAAAATAAAAGGAACTTTAACGATATTCATATAGTTCATTTTGATAAACATTTTCTTTTAAATTAAATAGTCCATGCTAACTAAATTTCATAGAATATATACAAACCTTCATTTTATGCATTATTTCATCTTAATTTTAGACACCCTGTACTTTTCCTGTGTACTTTGGGCAAATGATTCTTAGCAAATTTGGTAGCACCTTCTGCGGTTGTTCTGATTTTGGTGACTATTTTTGCAGTTTAAAAACCCGCCTTAATAGGAAAATATGACATTATTTGAAATACGGGTGAGAGGGGGGTACCCTTGGTATGCCTACCGACTCAGACAACGGGGTAGAGGTCCATAAGATAAAACGTTCTTTTAACTTTTCAATCAAACGGTGTCTTATCATCATGGTGTTCAACAAATCTAGTAAATGTCAATTGATGATGTCCGCAACCGTTTGATGACTACTCAAAGAGTGAGGGAGCGGAATGTCTAAACTTTTCTAGATTTGATGAATTGCATTATGTCCACAGTATGTCATTAATCACATAAAATGCTTAGCTTTTGGGCAAAATGGGTTTATATTCTCATATTGTTCATTTTTCGAACTGTTTCCATGACATTCATACAGTAATAATCACAAAACTTGCCGATGCACGGGCATGCTATTTACTGAAGATAGCACTTCATATGCATATTTCCACGCGTGGAGAGTATTTTTTTTAAAAACGCGCAAAATACAAATTTACGCATGGCGATACGCCTCTTCAAATGACTACATCTCTAAAACTATATTTCAGAATTCTATCAGATTTGGCAGTTAAACTCAAAATTTAACACTGTAAACAATGGTATATGATTGATGGGTACACATCATTAATTCCCGGTGGTTCGAGGCTCCGAGCATGCAAAATATGACATGGAAAATATGACATTATTTGAAATACGGGTGAGAGGGGGGTACCCTTGGTATGCCTTCCGACTCAGACAACGGGGTAGAGGTCCATAAGATAAAACGTTCTTTTAACTTTTCAATCAAACGGTGTCTTATTATCATGGTGTTCAACAAATCTAGTAAATGTCAATTGATGATGTCCGCAACCGTTTGATGACTACTCAAAGAGTGAGGGAGCGGAATGTCTAAACTTTTCTAGATTTGATGAATTGCATTATGTCCACAGTATGTCATTAATCACATAAAATGCTTAGCTTTTGGGCAAAATGGGTTTATATTCTCATATTGTTCATTTTTCGAACTGTTTCCATGACATTCATACAGTAATAATCACAAAACTTGCCGATGCACGGGCATGCTATCTACTGAAGATAGCACTTCATATGCATATTTCCACGCGTGGAGAGTATTTTTTTTAAAAACGCGCAAAATACAAATTTACGCATGGCGATACGCCTCTTCAAATGACTACATCTCTAAAACTATATTTCAGAATTCTATCAGATTTGGCAGTTAAACTCAAAATTTAACACTGAAAACAATGGTATATGATTGATGGGTACACATCATTAATTCCCGGTGGTTCGAGGCTCCGAGCATGCAAAATATGACATGGAAAATATGACATTATTTGAAATACGGGTGAGAGGGGGGTACCCTTGGTATGCCTTCCGACTCAGACAACGGGGTAGAGGTCCATAAGATAAAACGTTCTTTTAACTTTTCAATCAAACGGTGTCTTATCATCATGGTGTTCAACAAATCTAGTAAATGTCAATTGATGATGTCCGCAACCGTTTGATGACTACTCAAAGAGTGAGGGAGCGGAATGTCTAAACTTTTCTAGATTTGATGAATCATGCATTATGTCCACAGTATGTCATTAATCACATAAAATGCTTAGCTTTTGGGCAAAATGGGTTTATATTCTCATATTGTTCATTTTTCGAACTGTTTCCATGACATTCATACAGTAATAATCACAAAACTTGCCGATGCACGGGCATGCTATTTACTGAAGATAGCACTTCATATGCATATTTCCACGCGTGGAGAGGGTTTTTTTAAAAAACGCGCAAAATACAAATTTACGCATGGCGATACGCCTCTTCAAATGACTACATCTCTAAAACTATATTTCAGAATTCTATCAGATTTGGCAGTTAAACTCAAAATTTAACACTGAAAACAATGGTATATGATTGATGGGTACACATCATTAATTCCCGGTGGCTCGAGGCTCCGAGCATGCAAAATATGACATGGAAAATATGACATTATTTGAAATACGGGTGAGAGGGGGGTACCCTTGGTATGCCTTCCGACTCAGACAACGGGGTAGAGGTCCATAAGATAAAACGTTCTTTTAACTTTTCAATCAAACGGTGTCTTATCATCATGGTGTTCAACAAATCTAGTAAATGTCAATTGATGATGTCCGCAACCGTTTGATGACTACTCAAAGAGTGAGGGAGCGGAATGTCTAAACTTTTCTAGATTTGATGAATTGCATTATGTCCACAGTATGTCATTAATCACATAAAATGCTTAGCTTTTGGGCAAAATGGGTTTATATTCTCATATTGTTCATTTTTCGAACTGTTTCCATGACATTCATACAGTAATAATCACAAAACTTGCCGATGCACGGGCATGCTATCTACTGAAGATAGCACTTCATATGCATATTTCCACGCGTGGAGAGGTTTTTTTTAAAAAACGCGCAAAATACAAATTTACGCATGGCGATACACCTCTTCAAATGACTACATCTCTAAAACTATATTTCAGAATTCTATCAGATTTGGCAGTTAAACTCAAAATTTAACACTGAAAACAATGGTATATGATTGATGGGTACACATCATTAATTCCCGGTGGTTCGAGGCTCCGAGCATGCAAAATATGACATGGAAAATATGACATTATTTGAAATACGGGTGAGAGGGGGGTACCCTTGGTATGCCTTCCGACTCAGACAACGGGGTAGAGGTCCATAAGATAAAACGTTCTTTTAACTTTTCAATCAAACGGTGTCTTATCATCATGGTGTTCAACAAATCTAGTAAATGTCAATTGATGATGTCCGCAACCGTTTGATGACTACTCAAAGAGTGAGGGAGCGGAATGTCTAAACTTTTCTAGATTTGATGAATCATGCATTATGTCCACAGTATGTCATTAATCACATAAAATGCTTAGCTTTTGGGCAAAATGGGTTTATATTCTCATATTGTTCATTTTTCGAACTGTTTCCATGACATTCATACAGTAATAATCACAAAACTTGCCGATGCACGGGCATGCTATCTACTGAAGATAGCACTTCATATGCATATTTCCACGCGTGGAGAGTATTTTTTTTAAAAACGCGCAAAATACAAATTTACGCATGGCGATACGCCTCTTCAAATGACTACATCTCTAAAACTATATTTCAGAATTCTATCAGATTTGGCAGTTAAACTCAAAATTTAACACTGAAAACAATGGTATATGATTGATGGGTACACATCATTAATTCCCGGTGGCTCGAGGCTCCGAGCATGCAAAATATGACATGGAAAATATGACATTATTTGAAATACGGGTGAGAGGGGGGTACCCTTGGTATGCCTTCCGACTCAGACAACGGGGTAGAGGTCCATAAGATAAAACGTTCTTTTAACTTTTCAATCAAACGGTGTCTTATCATCATGGTGTTCAACAAATCTAGTAAATGTCAATTGATGATGTCCGCAACCGTTTGATGACTACTCAAAGAGTGAGGGAGCGGAATGTCTAAACTTTTCTAAATTTGATGAATTGCATTATGTCCACAGTATGTCATTAATCACATAAAATGCTTAGCTTTTGGGCAAAATGGGTTTATATTCTCATATTGTTCATTTTTCGAACTGTTTCCATGACATTCATACAGTAATAATCACAAAACTTGCCGATGCACGGGCATGCTATCTACTGAAGATAGCACTTCATATGCATATTTCCACGCGTGGAGAGTATTTTTTTTAAAAACGCGCAAAATACATATTTACGCATGGCGATACGCCTCTTCAAATGACTACATCTCTAAAACTATATTTCAGAATTCTATCAGATTGGGCAGTTAAACTCAAAATTTAACACTGAAAACAATGGTATATGATTGATGGGTACACATCATTAATTCCCGGTGGTTCGAGGCTCCGAGCATGCAAAATATGACATGGAAAATATGACATTATTTGAAATACGGGTGAGAGGGGGGTACCCTTGGTATGCCTTCCGACTCAGACAACGGGGTAGAGGTCCATAAGATAAAACGTTCTTTTAACTTTTCAATCAAACGGTGTCTTATCATCATGGTGTTCAACAAATCTAGTAAATGTCAATTGATGATGTCCGCAACCGTTTGATGACTACTCAAAGAGTGAGGGAGCGGAATGTCTAAACTTTTCTAGATTTGATGAATCATGCATTATGTCCACAGTATGTCATTAATCACATAAAATGCTTAGCTTTTGGGCAAAATGGGTTTATATTCTCATATTGTTCATTTTTCGAACTGTTTCCATGACATTCATACAGTAATAATCACAAAACTTGCCGATGCACGGGCATGCTATCTACTGAAGATAGCACTTCATATGCATATTTCCACGCGTGGAGAGTATTTTTTTTAAAAACGCGCAAAATACAAATTTACGCATGGCGATACGCCTCTTCAAATGACTACATCTCTAAAACTATATTTCAGAATTCTATCAGATTTGGCAGTTAAACTCAAAATTTAACACTGTAAACAATGGTATATGATTGATGGGTACACATCATTAATTCCCGGTGGTTCGAGGCTCCGAGCATGCAAAATATGACATGGAAAATATGACATTATTTGAAATACGGGTGAGAGGGGGGTACCCTTGGTATGCCTTCCGACTCAGACAACGGGGTAGAGGTCCATAAGATAAAACGTTCTTTTAACTTTTCAATCAAACGGTGTCTTATCATCATGGTGTTCAACAAATCTAGTAAATGTCAATTGATGATGTCCGCAACCGTTTGATGACTACTCAAAGAGTGAGGGAGCGGAATGTCTAAACTTTTCTAAATTTGATGAATTGCATTATGTCCACAGTATGTCATTAATCACATAAAATGCTTAGCTTTTGGGCAAAATGGGTTTATATTCTCATATTGTTCATTTTTCGAACTGTTTCCATGACATTCATACAGTAATAATCACAAAACTTGCCGATGCACGGGCATGCTATCTACTGAAGATAGCACTTCATATGCATATTTCCACGCGTGGAGAGTATTTTTTTTAAAAACGCGCAAAATACATATTTACGCATGGCGATACGCCTCTTCAAATGACTACATCTCTAAAACTATATTTCAGAATTCTATCAGATTTGGCAGTTAAACTCAAAATTTAACACTGAAAACAATGGTATATGATTGATGGGTACACATCATTAATTCCCGGTGGTTCGAGGCTCCGAGCATGCAAAATATGACATGGAAAATATGACATTATTTGAAATACGGGTGAGAGGGGGGTACCCTTGGTATGCCTTCCGACTCAGACAACGGGGTAGAGGTCCATAAGATAAAACGTTCTTTTAACTTTTCAATCAAACGGTGTCTTATCATCATGGTGTTCAACAAATCTAGTAAATGTCAATTGATGATGTCCGCAACCGTTTGATGACTACTCAAAGAGTGAGGGAGCGGAATGTCTAAACTTTTCTAGATTTGATGAATCATGCATTATGTCCACAGTATGTCATTAATCACATAAAATGCTTAGCTTTTGGGCAAAATGGGTTTATATTCTCATATTGTTCATTTTTCGAACTGTTTCCATGACATTCATACAGTAATAATCACAAAATTTGCCGATGCACGGGCATGCTATCTACTGAAGATAGCACTTCATATGCATATTTCCACGCGTGGAGAGGTTTTTTTTAAAAAACGCGCAAAATACAAATTTACGCATGGCGATACGCCTCTTCAAATGACTACATCTCTAAAACTATATTTCAGAATTCTATCAGATTTGGCAGTTAAACTCAAAATTTAACACTGAAAACAATGGTATATGATTGATGGGTACACATCATTAATTCCCGGTGGTTCGAGGCTCCGAGCATGCAAAATATGACATGGAAAATATGACATTATTTGAAATACGGGTGAGAGGGGGGTACCCTTGGTATGCCTTCCGACTCAGACAACGGGGTAGAGGTCCATAAGATAAAACGTTCTTTTAACTTTTCAATCAAACGGTGTCTTATCATCATGGTGTTCAACAAATCTAGTAAATGTCAATTGATGATGTCCGCAACCGTTTGATGACTACTCAAAGAGTGAGGGAGCGGAATGTCTAAACTTTTCTAGATTTGATGAATCATGCATTATGTCCACAGTATGTCATTAATCACATAAAATGCTTAGCTTTTGGGCAAAATGGGTTTATATTCTCATATTGTTCATTTTTCGAACTGTTTCCATGACATTCATACAGTAATAATCACAAAACTTGCCGATGCACGGGCATGCTATTTACTGAAGATAGCACTTCATATGCATATTTCCACGCGTGGAGAGGTTTTTTTTAAAAAACGCGCAAAATACAAATTTACGCATGGCGATACGCCTCTTCAAATGACTACATCTCTAAAACTATATTTCAGAATTCTATCAGATTTGGCAGTTAAACTCAAAATTTAACACTGAAAACAATGGTATATGATTGATGGGTACACATCATTAATTCCCGGTGGTTCGAGGCTCCGAGCATGCAAAATATGACATGGAAAATATGACATTATTTGAAATACGGGTGAGAGGGGGGTACCCTTGGTATGACTTCCGACTCAGACAACGGGGTAGAGGTCCATAAGATAAAACGTTCTTTTAACTTTTCAATCAAACGGTGTCTTATCATCATGGTGTTCAACAAATCTATTAAATGTCAATTGATGATGTCCGCAACCGTTTGATGACTACTCAAAGAGTGAGGGAGCGGAATGTCTAAACTTTTCTAGATTTGATGAATTGCATTATGTCCACAGTATGTCATTAATCACATAAAATGCTTAGCTTTTGGGCAAAATGGGTTTATATTCTCATATTGTTCATTTTTCGAACTGTTTCCATGACATTCATACAGTAATAATCACAAAACTTGCCAATGCACGGGCATGCTATCTACTGAAGATAGCACTTCATATGCATATTTCCACGCGTGGAGAGTATTTTTTTTAAAAACGCGCAAAATACATATTTACGCATGGCGATACGCCTCTTCAAATGACTACATCTCTAAAACTATATTTCAGAATTCTATCAGATTGGGCAGTTAAACTCAAAATTTAACACTGAAAACAATGGTATATGATTGATGGGTACACATCATTAATTCCCGGTGGTTCGAGGCTCCGAGCATGCAAAATATGACATGGAAAATATGACATTATTTGAAATACGGGTGAGAGGGGGGTACCCTTGGTATGCCTTCCGACTCAGACAACGGGGTAGAGGTCCATAAGATAAAACGTTCTTTTAACTTTTCAATCAAACGGTGTCTTATCATCATGGTGTTCAACAAATCTAGTAAATGTCAATTGATGATGTCCGCCGCCTTGAACCGTTTGATGACTACTCAAAGAGTGAGGGAGCGGAATGTCTAAACTTTTCTAGATTTGATGAATCATGCATTATGTCCACAGTATGTCATTAATCACATAAAATGCTTAGCTTTTGGGCAAAATGGGTTTATATTCTCATATTGTTCATTTTTCGAACTGTTTCCATGACATTCATACAGTAATAATCACAAAACTTGCCGATGCACGGGCATGCTATCTACTGAAGATAGCACTTCATATGCATATTTCCACGCGTGGAGAGTATTTTTTTTAAAAACGCGCAAAATACAAATTTACGCATGGCGATACGCCTCTTCAAATGACTACATCTCTAAAACTATATTTCAGAATTCTATCAGATTTGGCAGTTAAACTCAAAATTTAACACTGTAAACAATGGTATATGATTGATGGGTACACATCATTAATTCCCGGTGGTTCGAGGCTCCGAGCATGCAAAATATGACATGGAAAATATGACATTATTTGAAATACGGGTGAGAGGGGGGTACCCTTGGTATGCCTTCCGACTCAGACAACGGGGTAGAGGTCCATAAGATAAAACGTTCTTTTAACTTTTCAATCAAACGGTGTCTTATCATCATGGTGTTCAACAAATCTAGTAAATGTCAATTGATGATGTCCGCAACCGTTTGATGACTACTCAAAGAGTGAGGGAGCGGAATGTCTAAACTTTTCTAAATTTGATGAATTGCATTATGTCCACAGTATGTCATTAATCACATAAAATGCTTAGCTTTTGGGCAAAATGGGTTTATATTCTCATATTGTTCATTTTTCGAACTGTTTCCATGACATTCATACAGTAATAATCACAAAACTTGCCGATGCACGGGCATGCTATCTACTGAAGATAGCACTTCATATGCATATTTCCACGCGTGGAGAGTATTTTTTTTAAAAACGCGCAAAATACATATTTACGCATGGCGATACGCCTCTTCAAATGACTACATCTCTAAAACTATATTTCAGAATTCTATCAGATTTGGCAGTTAAACTCAAAATTTAACACTGAAAACAATGGTATATGATTGATGGGTACACATCATTAATTCCCGGTGGTTCGAGGCTCCGAGCATGCAAAATATGACATGGAAAATATGACATTATTTGAAATACGGGTGAGAGGGGGGTACCCTTGGTATGCCTTCCGACTCAGACAACGGGGTAGAGGTCCATAAGATAAAACGTTCTTTTAACTTTTCAATCAAACGGTGTCTTATCATCATGGTGTTCAACAAATCTAGTAAATGTCAATTGATGATGTCCGCAACCGTTTGATGACTACTCAAAGAGTGAGGGAGCGGAATGTCTAAACTTTTCTAGATTTGATGAATCATGCATTATGTCCACAGTATGTCATTAATCACATAAAATGCTTAGCTTTTGGGCAAAATGGGTTTATATTCTCATATTGTTCATTTTTCGAACTGTTTCCATGACATTCATACAGTAATAATCACAAAATTTGCCGATGCACGGGCATGCTATCTACTGAAGATAGCACTTCATATGCATATTTCCACGCGTGGAGAGGTTTTTTTTAAAAAACGCGCAAAATACAAATTTACGCATGGCGATACGCCTCTTCAAATGACTACATCTCTAAAACTATATTTCAGAATTCTATCAGATTTGGCAGTTAAACTCAAAATTTAACACTGAAAACAATGGTATATGATTGATGGGTACACATCATTAATTCCCGGTGGTTCGAGGCTCCGAGCATGCAAAATATGACATGGAAAATATGACATTATTTGAAATACGGGTGAGAGGGGGGTACCCTTGGTATGCCTTCCGACTCAGACAACGGGGTAGAGGTCCATAAGATAAAACGTTCTTTTAACTTTTCAATCAAACGGTGTCTTATCATCATGGTGTTCAACAAATCTAGTAAATGTCAATTGATGATGTCCGCAACCGTTTGATGACTACTCAAAGAGTGAGGGAGCGGAATGTCTAAACTTTTCTAGATTTGATGAATCATGCATTATGTCCACAGTATGTCATTAATCACATAAAATGCTTAGCTTTTGGGCAAAATGGGTTTATATTCTCATATTGTTCATTTTTCGAACTGTTTCCATGACATTCATACAGTAATAATCACAAAACTTGCCGATGCACGGGCATGCTATTTACTGAAGATAGCACTTCATATGCATATTTCCACGCGTGGAGAGGTTTTTTTTAAAAAACGCGCAAAATACAAATTTACGCATGGCGATACGCCTCTTCAAATGACTACATCTCTAAAACTATATTTCAGAATTCTATCAGATTTGGCAGTTAAACTCAAAATTTAACACTGAAAACAATGGTATATGATTGATGGGTACACATCATTAATTCCCGGTGGTTCGAGGCTCCGAGCATGCAAAATATGACATGGAAAATATGACATTATTTGAAATACGGGTGAGAGGGGGGTACCCTTGGTATGCCTTCCGACTCAGACAACGGGGTAGAGGTCCATAAGATAAAACGTTCTTTTAACTTTTCAATCAAACGGTGTCTTATCATCATGGTGTTCAACAAATCTATTAAATGTCAATTGATGATGTCCGCAACCGTTTGATGACTACTCAAAGAGTGAGGGAGCGGAATGTCTAAACTTTTCTAGATTTGATGAATTGCATTATGTCCACAGTATGTCATTAATCACATAAAATGCTTAGCTTTTGGGCAAAATGGGTTTATATTCTCATATTGTTCATTTTTCGAACTGTTTCCATGACATTCATACAGTAATAATCACAAAACTTGCCAATGCACGGGCATGCTATCTACTGAAGATAGCACTTCATATGCATATTTCCACGCGTGGAGAGTTTTTTTTTTAAAAACGCGCAAAATACAAATTTACGCATGGCAATACGCCTCTTCAAATGACTACATCTCTAAAACTATATTTCAGAATTCTATCAGATTTGGCAGTTAAACTCAAAATTTAACACTGAAAACAATGGTATATGATTGATGGGTACACATCATTAATTCCCGGTGGTTCGAGGCTCCGAGCATGCAAAATATGACATGGAAAATATGACATTATTTGAAATACGGGTGAGAGGGGGGTACCCTTGGTATGCCTTCCGACTCAGACAACGGGGTAGAGGTCCATAAGATAAAACGTTCTTTTAACTTTTCAATCAAACGGTGTCTTATTATCATGGTGTTCAACAAATCTAGTAAATGTCAATTGATGATGTCCGCAACCGTTTGATGACTACTCAAAGAGTGAGGGAGCGGAATGTCTAAACTTTTCTAGATTTGATGAATCATGCATTATGTCCACAGTATGTCATTAATCACATAAAATGCTTAGCTTTTGGGCAAAATGGGTTTATATTCTCATATTGTTCATTTTTCGAACTGTTTCCATGACATTCATACAGTAATAATCACACAACTTGCCGATGCACGGGCATGCTATCTACTGAAGATAGCACTTCATATGCATATTTCCACGCGTGGAGAGTTTTTTTTTTAAAAACGCGCAAAATACAAATTTACGCATGGCGATACGCCTCTTCAAATGACTACATCTCTAAAACTATATTTCAGAATTCTATCAGATTTGGCAGTTAAACTCAAAATTTAACACTGAAAACAATGGTATATGATTGATGGGTACACATCATTAATTCCCGGTGGTTCGAGGCTCCGAGCATGCAAAATATGACATGGAAAATATGACATTATTTGAAATACGGGTGAGAGGGGGGTACCCTTGGTATGCCTTCCGACTCAGACAACGGGGTAGAGGTCCATAAGATAAAACGTTCTTTTAACTTTTCAATCAAACGGTGTCTTATCATCATGGTGTTCAACAAATCTAGTAAATGTCAATTGATGATGTCCGCAACCGTTTGATGACTACTCAAAGAGTGAGGGAGCGGAATGTCTAAACTTTTCTAGATTTGATGAATCATGCATTATGTCCACAGTATGTCATTAATCACATAAAATGCTTAGCTTTTGGGCAAAATGGGTTTATATTCTCATATTGTTCATTTTTCGAACTGTTTCCATGACATTCATACAGTAATAATCACAAAACTTGCCGATGCACGGGCATGCTATTTACTGAAGATAGCACTTCATATGCATATTTCCACGCGTGGAGAGGTTTTTTTTAAAAAACGCGCAAAATACAAATTTACGCATGGCGATACGCCTCTTCAAATGACTACATCTCTAAAACTATATTTCAGAATTCTATCAGATTTGGCAGTTAAACTCAAAATTTAACACTGAAAACAATGGTATATGATTGATGGGTACACATCATTAATTCCCGGTGGTTCGAGGCTCCGAGCATGCAAAATATGACATGGAAAATATGACATTATTTGAAATACGGGTGAGAGGGGGGTACCCTTGGTATGCCTTCCGACTCAGACAACGGGGTAGAGGTCCATAAGATAAAACGTTCTTTTAACTTTTCAATCAAACGGTGTCTTATCATCATGGTGTTCAACAAATCTATTAAATGTCAATTGATGATGTCCGCAACCGTTTGATGACTACTCAAAGAGTGAGGGAGCGGAATGTCTAAACTTTTCTAGATTTGATGAATTGCATTATGTCCACAGTATGTCATTAATCACATAAAATGCTTAGCTTTTGGGCAAAATGGGTTTATATTCTCATATTGTTCATTTTTCGAACTGTTTCCATGACATTCATACAGTAATAATCACAAAACTTGCCGATGCACGGGCATGCTATCTACTGAAGATAGCACTTCATATGCATATTTCCACGCGTGGAGAGTTTTTTTTTTAAAAACGCGCAAAATACAAATTTACGCATGGCAATACGCCTCTTCAAATGACTACATCTCTAAAACTATATTTCAGAATTCTATCAGATTTGGCAGTTAAACTCAAAATTTAACACTGAAAACAATGGTATATGATTGATGGGTACACATCATTAATTCCCGGTGGTTCGAGGCTCCGAGCATGCAAAATATGACATGGAAAATATGACATTATTTGAAATACGGGTGAGAGGGGGGTACCCTTGGTATGCCTTCCGACTCAGACAACGGGGTAGAGGTCCATAAGATAAAACGTTCTTTTAACTTTTCAATCAAACGGTGTCTTATTATCATGGTGTTCAACAAATCTAGTAAATGTCAATTGATGATGTCCGCAACCGTTTGATGACTACTCAAAGAGTGAGGGAGCGGAATGTCTAAACTTTTCTAGATTTGATGAATCATGCATTATGTCCACAGTATGTCATTAATCACATAAAATGCTTAGCTTTTGGGCAAAATGGGTTTATATTCTCATATTGTTCATTTTTCGAACTGTTTCCATGACATTCATACAGTAATAATCACACAACTTGCCGATGCACGGGCATGCTATCTACTGAAGATAGCACTTCATATGCATATTTCCACGCGTGGAGAGTTTTTTTTTTAAAAACGCGCAAAATACAAATTTACGCATGGCGATACGCCTCTTCAAATGACTACATCTCTAAAACTATATTTCAGAATTCTATCAGATTTGGCAGTTAAACTCAAAATTTAACACTGAAAACAATGGTATATGATTGATGGGTACACATCATTATACCCGGTGGTTCGAGGCTCCGAGCATGCAAAATATGACATGGAAAATATGACATTATTTGAAATACGGGTGAGAGGGGGGTACCCTTGGTATGCCTTCCGACTCAGACAACGGGGTAGAGGTCCATAAGATAAAACGTTCTTTTAACTTTTCAATCAAACGGTGTCTTATCATCATGGTGTTCAACAAATCTAGTAAATGTCAATTGATGATGTCCGCAACCGTTTGATGACTACTCAAAGAGTGAGGGAGCGGAATGTCTAAACTTTTCTAGATTTGATGAATCATGCATTATGTCCACAGTATGTCATTAATCACATAAAATGCTTAGCTTTTGGGCAAAATGGGTTTATATTCTCATATTGTTCATTTTTCGAACTGTTTCCATGACATTCATACAGTAATAATCACAAAACTTGCCGATGCACGGGCATGCTATCTACTGAAGATAGCACTTCATATGCATATTTCCACGCGTGGAGAGTTTTTTTTTTAAAAACGCGCAAAATACAAATTTACGCATGGCGATACGCCTCTTCAAATGACTACATCTCTAAAACTATATTTCAGAATTCTATCAGATTTGGCAGTTAAACTCAAAATTTAACACTGAAAACAATGGTATATGATTGATGGGTACACATTATTAATTCCCGGTGGTTCGAGGCTCCGAGCATGCAAAATATGACATGGAAAATATGACATTATTTGAAATACGGGTGAGAGGGGGGTATCCTTGGTATGCCTTCCGACTCAGACAACGGGGTAGAGGTCCATAAGATAAAACGTTCTTTTAACTTTTCAATCAAACGGTGTCTTATCATCATGGTGTTCAACAAATCTAGTAAATGTCAATTGATGATGTCCGCAACCGTTTGATGACTACTCAAAGAGTGAGGGAGCGGAATATCTAAACTTTTCTAGATTTGATGAATCATGCATTATGTCCACAGTATGTCATTAATCACATAAAATGCTTAGCTTTTGGGCAAAATGGGTTTATATTCTCATATTGTTCATTTTTCGAACTATTTCCATGACATTCATACAGTAATAATCACAAAACTTGCCGATGCACGGGCATGCTATCTACTGAAGATAGCACTTCATATGCATATTTCCACGCATGGAGAGTTTTCTTAAAAAACCGCGCAAAATACAAATTTACGCATGGCGATACGCCTCTTCAAATGACTACATCTCTATAACTATATTTCAGAATTCTATAAGATTTGGCAGTTAAACTCAAAATTTAACACTGAAAACAATGAATGGTATATGATTGATATGACTTTTGAAAAAAAAGTGCTCTTCAAGGGTGTACACCACTAATTCGATAATTCGATAGTTGAGTACGATAATAGTTCCTATTTGACGGAAAGAATGGTAGCAAATGACACTAAAGAGTCATTATTGTTTTTGTGTCAAATTTGTGTTCTGCGTCATTCCTAAGAATGTATATTTAATGTTTCAAAAAGAAAATACGTGATTTTAACTGAAACATAATTTTACGGACCGATTTACACACACGTTGCATGCACGGGTAAAAGCCGACTTATAAGTAACAAAATCAGTAAACTCTGACGTGCCGGCTTCTAGCTAAAAATCCACCTGATGAGCCGGGGTTGAGTTTCAGATATGTTATAAAGTACCGTTTGTGTTAAAACATATCAAAATTTCAGAGAAAAATTCGCGAGCTAACTCAGGTTAGAGCGATTTGAACACAGCCTCCAAAGCATGTAAAGTCTATGGAAGCCGAATTAGTGATGTATGCCCTTATGAAATATAATGGTCAATATCAGAAAGCGTGTTCGGACGTTAAATTGGTCACTTTTATTCAAAACAGCGTAAAATAAGTTTCCCTCAACCAATATAAACCACATAAAATTCATATTAAAGCTAATTAATTTGTCTTTATACCGTAGAAAATTGTTTTATTAACAAACGAATACTTTTTTCTAAAGAAATCGCTGAAGTTGAGTAAACTTTTATTTTTACTCACCCTGTACATAGTGTAGGCCTACTAGCGATCAAAGAAGAGGGGCTTTTTATTTAATATTTATCATTTTCAAAATGGCCGCCATATGAGATTTCTGGCAATCCATGGCGTGTTCCCTATTAAATGAAATGATAATTTAAAAGAGACAAACAAGAATTGAACATAATTACATTGTTTTAATAGTGTTAGCACCATGTTAATACATATTCACATTGTTTTAATAGTGTTTAATAAGCACCATGTTTTACACTTCTGTGTATCAAATTCAATGCAGACCAGTAGATATTGATGCTGGAACAGGATTGGTATTCAATGTATAAACACAGAGACTACAGAGTACATAATGGAATGCATAATGCTGTATGTTCACATGCTCCTTGTTGAATAATATTCATTTACTTTTCTAATAGATCATGCATGCAGTTGAAACATAACATGTTTATCTGTACATAAATATTTGTTGAAAGTAAATGTAAAATTATCCGTTAAACGCTGTTGAAATTCAGGCAATTTTCCAATCCTATTCTAGAATCACAAACAAAACAAAATATGTTGGTCTGCATTGACATAACTTAAATAAATAGCTGGTTTTATCACACTCTATAAGATTTTTCCTCAAGTACTATCAATCAATATCAATGTTGTACTTGTTAAAACACCACCATCCAAAAAAAGAAAGAATAATAAATAATAAATAAATGCATGCAGCCTCAAAAAAGGAAGCAGATTTTACTTGGCCTAATGAATTTATATTGTGACCATGCAAAGGATGGATATGTAATTTAAAGAATTTCTTAAGGTTTCCACTTACATCGTCAAATTTAAGGGGTCCCTTCAATTTTGATCGGGACCCGCAAGTCTTTCCAATTTGAAACCTGACGCGTACACTACAAGAAACGGAGAGACGCGCATACGCGTCAGAATGCCATCCCTAGGGAGCGAATTAGTTTCGTGTAATCGTGTCCAGTACTGAAACATGCGTGGACATCTACTTACCAACAGAACACCGGGCCATATCATACTCACACATATGGGTTTGTTTTAAAGGTATATTATGTGATCTTTCCAGGGAACGCCCTCAACATCGAAAAAAAATTGAAAGAAGATTTTCTTGCAGATTTACATTTCTGATCATAAACCGTACATACATTCCAAGTTACAGGGCGATACGAATCTTAATTACTTCAAAATCATGATTTTAGAGTGAAAATAAACTGTCGGATAATCCGACAGTTTATTATTTTCACTCTAAATTCACTCTAAAACCATGATTTTGAGGTAATTAGGAATCGTATCGCTCTGTAACTTGGAATGTATGTATGATTTATGATCAGAAATGTAAATCTGCAAGAAAATCTACTTTCTAAAAAAAAAAAAATGAATAGAGGGCGCTCTCTGGAAAAGATCACATAATATGCCTTTAAGCAATTTCATATATTTCTATGAATGTTGTTTAACAAGGAATATGTTTCTCGTTTGGACGAGACAAAATTAAAATTAAAGTGAAAATAAGTTGTCCGTCAATCATTCCCTATATCCTCAATATATTGAGAGATATTCTGGCTATGTCTACTTATGTGTGACAGTACAAAAGTAATTATTTCGTGTAATGCTGGTATGTGGATTACTACATGATCGCTTAGTCATATTAAGTGATCTTTTCCAGGGGGCGCCCTCTATTCATGATTTGTTTAGAAGGTAGATGTTCTTGCAGATTTACATTTCTGATCACAAATCATAAGTATATTCTGATTTACAGAGCGATACGATTCCTAATTACTTTAAAATCATGGTTTTTAGAGTGAAAATAAACTTAACCCTTTAAACCATGATTTTGAAGTAATTAGGAATCACATCGCTCTGTTACTCCGGACATATTTATGATTTATGATCAGATATTAATCTGCAAGAAAATCTAAAATCTAAAATAAATCATGAATAGAGGACGCCCCTGTAAAATATCACATAGTATGCCTTTAATATACATGTATGTTAGGTTCAAGTTCTTTTGATTATGTTCAAAATGCATTATATGATATTATGTACGTTATTATGTGTAAAACGAGTAATAATATTCATTCCGGTTCCAGATCTGTTCAGGTGCCGGTCACACAGCAACAATAAATACAAAGCAACAATAAATACAAGGCAACTAGATAACATGTCTGAGTCATGTAGAGAAAACAAGCAGAGCATGGTGGTTCTGCCCCACCATACCCACAAATAAAGAGCGATAATTAATTGGGGATGTATGAATTTTGGGCCATCCTGACAAAGAGGCAATACCCCCTCCCCCAGCGTAAATCAAAATAAGCAGGCCCTATTTTTTTTTAAATCATGAAAAATACTTGTCAAAAATTGGCCAATTCATCATTGTGTATAGGAGTAGAAATACTTCTTCATAATAGGTGACATTTCCAAGACAATACATTTATTCCAACCCATATATACAATATATTAACAAATACTTCTTGTCAAAAATTCGCCAATTCTTCATTGTGTATAGGAGTACAAATACTTCTTTGTAATTAGTGAAATTTCCAAAACAATACCTTATTCCAGCCTTTAATTTTACAAACATATTAACAAAAAATAAAATCCAAACCTTCTGAATTTGTAGTCAGCAGGGCGAAATTCATCGCATGTTGCTAACTTTTCCTGAAACCTAGGAATATGGTTTTCCAAATATTGTTTATACCAACACACCACCATGCATTGACCTAATCAAAAGGCGCGAATTTAAATTTTGCATTCATAGAGGTACCTTATAGTTGGAACAGCTTAAATTTCACAGAGTTTGGGAAAATGCACATCTCCTGTTTGAAATAACCAATTTGAATGAAATAACATTTAGGTTACAGCTAACACAGCGTTTTTACTGTGTATATCATTAAATATATTAACTTTTGCATATTAACTGGTTTGTGAAATCGGGATCTGGATATTTTGAATCGCCCTATAGAGGTAAACAAAGATCTTGATAGAAAGTTGGAGCTACAAATTAACTGGAAACTGGCATGAGTACACTGTTAAAGCGTGTTCAGATCCTGTTTAGTGTAATACAATACAATAGAACATAGATCTCTGCATCAAGCTTCATTTTTGGGAATGCTTTTAGAAAACGATACACCATATTAAAACGTGATAATTTCAAAATGTTACTTCAAATTTCACACCCATGAGGTCCAATAAGTCCAAATCATACAATATTAATGAAAATATCAGTAATAATAAGGATATATTTTAAAAAATCTTTTGTTTTAAAGCTCTTCAGTTTTTCAAAATCTAATAAAACAAATTATAAATATAAAATATTGAAATCCTTGTAAAAGTGACCTTTTGTATATAAAATGTGATCAATGAAATTCTGAAAAATCGGTGAAAAAAAATAAAAATTGTTCTTCTTTTTTCTAACGCGCACCAACTAACGCTCACGGGAGCTTTGATACAAATGATTTTTTAATATAGCCAAATACATAACCAAACAAGGGGGTTCTCAAAGCACAAGTCTAACCTAATAGAGACCTTTTGTGTTTAGGATTAGCTGCCTACACACTAGTGTTTGCAACACATTTCAGACTCGCAACAATCCTCATTCAATACAACCTGACCTTGAAACAAGTTTAACAAACTTGAAATGTTAAGATTACTTGAAAACATAATGTGAATTCTAGCCAAGAGTAAGTTTAATAGGATTTAGTGATGCCTTCAAAATAGCCGCTAAACCTAAACATGGAAGATCTTTATTGCGTGATTTCATCCTCTTGAATAATCTTACCCCACACACCTTATACACTGGGTGTATGGGCTACATGTAGTGCAACATTGGTCAAAGTTGGCACAACAACAATTATATGAAACTTCTGAACAACAGAAGTTCAGATGTGACAAAAAGGAGAAAGAATTATGAAAATAAAAAAAGAAACTTGTGTATTTTCATAATCTCTGTCTACTCAATATAATCTTGTGTGTCTTTCTGTTGTAACTGTTATTAGTTATTGGTGTTCATATCATTAATAATTTTTCTCCTCAATTAAATTTAACGGGTAAAAGAAGTTTGTCACACTTAAATGACCCCATGCATTGTTTTATTTGACAAGTGCTTGGGGACTTCTAAATGAAGTGGTATTTGGTGAATCACCAGTGGCTTAGATTTCATTTTCACATTGGAGAATAGATTTTGTGACGTTAAACACTAAGAGACTATATCATTTCATCAAGTTTGTAGGGAATTGCATCCCCAATATGAAAAAAGAAGTCTAAAGGCTGGCTCACATAGTAGCGGTAGATAACCCGCGGAGGGTGACGGACGTGAAAATCACAAAATGTTGGCGGCAAAGGGGAAAAGCAAGATTCGCTGACAGGTGGGAACAACCTTTATTTAGCAACAACACAACAGCAAAGGACGAATGGCTGCGGCAGGGAACGGAGTCTAGCGACCAAAATCGGACGTTTTCTGGGCGGCGAGGGAGGATGTCTCGACTGGGCTGAGTGGAATGAGGTCAGACGGCTGGAAGCGGATTGGCTGGCGGCAAGGAACAGCGGCTGACGGTGGATTGCGTCGACGATGACGTGACCATGGCCAATGCATATTGCAGTCTGACCCTAGCCCCGTCCTCCATGATGATGAAACAGCTTTGATAAAGAACATGGGGACATTTTCTTTTTATATGAACTTAAAAATTGCATCGTGCCGGACAGTATATTGAAATCGAACTGCCGTAAAAAAAAATAATCAAAAATCGGACAAAAAGTTTAAAATCGTGGACCATCGTTTCAAAATCATAACCCATCGCAGACCACCGTTGCAATGCCGCAGGTACTCGCAAACGACCGGCCATCAACAATCATCACCCGACACCCTCCGGTCGTTACAATTTAGTGTGAGCCAGCCTTAAGCCACTGCTTAATATCCTGTTTAAATGTCCCTCAAGTTTAGCCTCAATACTAGCTCATTATATAAACAAAGCTTTGGGTCACTCATGCATGACGATCCATTTTTACCCTTCAAATTGAATCAAAATGAAGAAGTATTATACAACAGCGGTTTAAAATAGAAAGGAACCAAAGATATTAGCAGACAAGAGATTAAGAGAATATATTAGGGCGCGTTCCCATTGTGGCTGTTTGATACCAGGTCGTGGACTCAATGCTACATCGAGTCTACTTCCAAGCCCAGTGGGAACGTGCAATAAGGGGGTTCGACCCTACATCCACGATGTAGGGTCGAATCCTACTCGAAGAGGTAGTCTCGCACCTAGGACGTGGTATCAAAATCGCTATTGAGAACGTGTATACATTATCGTATGTGGAACTCTTACCACTTGTTCCACAATAACAAGCCATTGCGCTGCGTCGCACTGCGTCGCCGTCAGTCGCGCGCTTCAAAATGCAATTCCATGCGGCCAAATGTCATGCGCGCGAGGTAATTTACGCAGTTAGTACGCACGGCGCACTCGATTAAACTTGTAAACAAGTAATATCCGGGTAAGTGGACTCGATACCACATCGGTATTTTATCGCACAATGAGAACGCAACATCAATGTATTTCATGTAGACTCGCACCGAGGTATGAGTGAGTCCACATTCGCACAGTGACAACACGCCCTTAGTTTCTTTCAAACAAGCTGTTTAAAAACACATTTTTTTGCACTTTGCCAAAAAGGTGAAATCACCATGTCTTACACAATGGAGTGTAACTTCATTAAAATAAGTCCGATATTCATGATCTAAAATTCTAATAAAAGGGTAATGATAGAAAAACAACGAATCTAATCTCATTGATTTTGATGATGAAAAAAATATTGAACTTTGGGCATCGATGGGTACAAATCATTTTGGGACAGCCTGTACATAAGGAAAGAAATAAATACCCACAGGATGGGGGTCGGACGTACATTTTGGAGGGGTCGGACATACTTTTGCAAAAAAAATTCTCACAGCGTACGTTTGACCCCCTTTTTATCTGCTTTCATAGTACAAGTCACATCATTCTGTAATGGTATCAGCCTATAGTGTTGATCCCGTACTTCCATAATAGGATAGTTTAATGGCTCGCCCATTCAATATGTACAGAGCACATCTTCTTGAAAATGTGTGTAATCCTGTAATGTACGTCCGACCCCAATGCTTTTTTACCCCAAAATATGTTTTTTGGCTGTCCGCAACAAAATAATGCCCAATTTCGTCAAAAGTATATGTCAGATAAAAAGACATGTAGTGACCCTATAGTTACAATAAACTAAAATGAGGCTAAAACAACTTCCAGTAAATGAGACCCAATAATGTGATTTGGCATTTTAGTTTAGCTATTTACAGAATTGCCCAAAACATGCACTGTGTTATGTTTGTATACAAAATATTAAAAATATATTTAAAATGAACAAAAGATAGCTCTTATATTTCCATATTAAGAATTCCTAAATGAACAAAATAAAACTACCAGCAGACAGAAAAGCATTTAGTCCGTTTCAGAATATACACTAAAATCTCATTAACACAAACTATGAAGGTTATTCAATAAGTTCTACCTCCTACCTCATAACTTTGTTATTATATAACCCAGTCTTTTTTGAAATATTCTACAATTGTAGCTTAGAATGTCAGCTACAAATACATAGTAAATCAGATTGAGTATTTGTTATACACTTCTGGAGATGCAGTGAAACCCAAATGTTAATTTAGTGTGACAGAAACTGCTGAAAAGTAGTAAAATATCTCTAAAAGCACTTGTCAATTCTAAGAGACAAAATGTACCTTTGATGAAGTATTACCGTTCTTAATTTCAGATACAGACTATAATCACTAACATTTGTATTGGCGATATTATGAGGAATAAGATAAAACTTATTGAATGACCATCATATGTTTGCACAACCAAGACAACTACTATTTTGCATGTCCCTAGCATGGCTTTTGCACGTTTTAAGTTGCATGGTAACGCAAAATCCTGAAGAAAAGTACATGTGGATCCACAGATTTTGTGATAAAGAGGTTCTACTTTAGCATTACCTGTTTTGCCTATGATAAATAGTCCAATATGTGACCATACAAATCTAATGCTTCATCAACATTATTTGGCATATTAAGTCCTTCAACTGTCATGACATCATTAAATAATCGGAAATAATATTCAGTGGTTCCGGTTGCATTTTCTCTGGCAACAAATCTTTCAAGGTCTGGCAGAACCCCACCCGGCAGGTCAAATTTGAAGCTCCGACCACCTGCAGGAGTAAGTGTAAGAAACCATGATTATATTCATTCAATTTACTTTTGTTAATGTATTTATGCTGGCCTATCATAGGTACACAGTGTATACATCGGATACCCGAATTAAGGGTGTTGCACATTCAGTAAAGGAACTCTCCAGAAATGTGAGCACTTGTTTTTGTTTTTTTAATACTGGTAGCGATGATCAGCCTTGTATATTCATTCATTTATTCAAAGTTTATAAAAAAATGTTAAAACAAGATCAAAAGCCTAATAAAGTTACTCTGTCTGTTGAATATAACTGTATTTGTCCTAAACAGATCAATTGCTTTTTGTTGGGGGTAGGGTGAAGGAGGGAGGGTTTGATTGACAAAACAAGTTGACTTTTTCTGTTTTAAACCTGGTGTTACAATTGTTAATGTTTTGGTCCCAAGTGTCTGTCTTGTAATAACTGTTTGTCTTTGTTGCCCAATATTTAAATAGGTCATTGTGTGTGTCTTCTCCCCTGCCTGTCCCACTACTCTAATCCTACTACCTGCAACAAACGTATTCACATTCAATGTCAATCTGGCAATGCTAATCATGCACATCTTCACTGTATCAACCGGTCTCACCATATTTATAAAAATTGGAGCTGCCCTCGCTGTCCTAGCCCACCAAACCTTCCATTCAATCCCATTATGCATAATGATGACTTCTTCGCAGCACTATCCTACTTCTTCTCCGACACCAAAACTAACATTGGCAAACTGAACTCATTATGCTTTAACCCACTTCTCACCGATCCGATCTCAGATCAGACATGTGATCACTTCATATCACAATTGACAATCAAGACATCTCACAAGTCCACACCACTAAATTTCTTGGTATCAGCATAGATGACGAACTCATTTGGAACCACCACATTAATTTGATTATCACAAGGGCATCTCACGCCATAGGTACCATCTACAGAGTCAAGTATTATCTTACTCACCACATTTTGATATCACTTAATAACACGTTAGTTCTTCCACACATCAGTTACTGCAAAATCATTTAGGCTTCAAATTCCCAGTCCAGACTCACCAGCTTAAATATCACTCAGAAATGGGCTATTCACACAATAACAAACTCACATCGCTGGGCACACACCTTACCTCTCTTTCACAATCTCAAATCAACCAGCTTCAAACAGCGCTGTTTATGCACGACTACCTCTACAACAACCTTCCTCCCAACTTCGCAAACTATTTCACCACAAACCGACAGATTCACGCACATCACACTAGACAAGCACACAAATTTCATCTTAATCTCCCAAAGACCACCGCTAAAAAACATCAGATGCTAAGCTTTGGAACAATCTTCCCAACACACTCACAAATAAACAATCATTCAAAAAGCAGCTCAAGCATCATTATATTTCCACTTATGTTACACTTTCAACACACACACCCCCACCCTCATGACAACACATAATTTTGTTCTCTAGCCCACCTTTCTTTCTTTCTTTCTCCTCTATCCTTCATTTTCATTCCCTCTTCTTACCCTCTTTAGTCTCTTCTACCTCTTGAAGTTCGCATAGTAAATGACCTGTTTCCTTTGGCAACCATTTGTATTTTGACTCGTTCATGTTCCTGTCTCTTTGTTTTGTATTGGTGTTGGTGCTTTTTTTGTTATGTTTTTGTTATTTTCTGTGTTGTCTCTGTTTTTGTCTTGTCCTGTTTTGCTCGTATGTTGTTGTTTTGTTTTTGTCTTCATCTAGTCTACATTCATTTCTTGTTTTAAGGGTCCCCATATTATAAGCCCGCTATCACGGTTTCTTAGCCTCTTTATCACATTGTGTTATTACTATATTTTCTGTATACATATTGCTAAATAAAATGAATTGAATTGAGAAAAAACCACACATACATGTTGGGGATTGTTTAAACAAAAGAACATGACCTTGTTTAACTTGAATGCACATGTGCTACATTTCAGCAGGGGCGGACTGGGACCTGAAAGCGGCCGTGGCAAATATTAAAGCGGCCCTTTTTGACCATATCAGGCAGAAGTATGTCGTCCCGGTAGTAAATTTTCGTAAAAGGTTGCCCCATTTTTTTCTCCAGTTAGTCACCTCGTGAATTTCACGTAAGTGGGGGGGGGGGGGGGTAGGGGTAGGGTCAAAAAAATCCGCATGGTCACAAAATTTCGCACGGTCACAAAATTTCGCACAGTCAAAAAAATTTGCACGGCCACAAAATTTGAGTAACCGGCCCTGAGAGGCCAAAAACCAAGCGGCCCATGTGGCGATCGCCACAAGGCCACAGTGGCCAGTCCGCCCCTGCATTTCAGCATTCATGCAGATGTTGTCCTTACCATATATTTCAGGTGATGCAAAGATGATGTCTGGCTTTCCTGCTGGGCAGACTCCGCTGACACTTCTCTGCATCCTGTGACAATTCCATTCTCGCTTCACTTGATTTATTTCACTCTGTATTACGCCCATAAAACAAAAGCGTATACACTCTCTGAAAAAAGATGTAAAAAAAGGTATTGCGACTTTATAAATATCAATTGCTCTAGCAATCCCCCACCCGCATAAAATCTTGGATTTGTGTGTTTGTCAACTGCAACACTGCCCTGTTAGACCCATAATTAGTTAAATGCTAGTAAACTAATGATCGATATAGTAATGATTGGTAGACTTAAATTAATATACATGTACATTTCAAAGTGGATAAGGCACAATCCACTTAAAAATAGATTGGCATGGTCTATTCAGTTCTCAATGCAGAGCCATTTTCTCTATAACTTTATCATCCTACACATCAGCTTGTTATCTGTTGACTACCTGAAGTCTTTGGTAAATGACTTTTTCAAAGTCTCTAATCTTGTCAAACTCACAACCTCTGTATGAGTCACGAACTACTCCACTAGACTCTCATTGGACCATATTGAGGAGTGCATTTAACATCAAACGGTATTGGGCTTAGGATTTCAGTACATTGGCTGGCAAAATTTTATAGCATCTTCTCATCTGTTGGTCTTATATATTAGCAATATATCTGTGGTGTGTGAATTAACAAATAAGCCTCTTCAGCACTACCTTGGGTATTCAGCATATATTATTCATTAAAGCAAGGATGATTACTCACGATTGGTTTTCTTGCAAACTACCAGTGGAGATGTTTAATAGAATTTGTGGTAAAACTACCCTTATGATATGTACCACATCACATTTTCATATTACTATATCGTCAGCCTGCTTCAATAATTGCCTAACTCATTTTTTCTAGTTTTGAGAAACACAACAAAAATATGAAAAGTGAGTTGGGCAATTATCGAAGCAGGCTGACGATATGTTGAATAGCACTATGAATTGTGCAGGTGACTTCCAACAGGAGCAGTTACTGTTGGATAGAATTATTTTTTATTTATGCTTTCTTTATTGAGGGTAATATGCTTCAGTGACTTGCACTGCTTTCCAAGCAGGCCCTAATTTCAATACATCATAAGTACATACAAATAACAAATGTTAGTGTTTAAATATAATACAATTTATGATACAAATTATGATACAGTGGAAATATATGGTTTGAATTGACCGAGTGACAAATTTTCTAAATCAATACGAATAGATGGTGACAAATTGTTCCACAGATGGCTAGATCTGAAAAGAAAAGTGTGCATACCAGAATTTGAGTTGATTTTAGGAATGATTAAAGTACTTGAATGATTCCTGGTAGTATGATTGTGAGAGTTATGTACAAATTCAAAGTTGGATGATAAATAGGTTGGACTTATATCTTTTAAACATTTGAATAAGATAATAAGTATTTGAATTAGGTTGGGGATATACCTTTAAGTGAAATGTGGCTTGTTATTTGCCTAATACGAGTTAATATGACCCATTTTAAACATTTTACATCATTAATACAATCTGCGTAACTCACAATACTGACTTGGGCAGAATTGAAATTGGGCATTTATCAGCACTTTTGATTGGTCAATCACTTAGGTATTATTACAAAATGTGCGAAATGTAATGAAGTCATGATTTATGCAAAAAGCTCAATTTCGCTAAAAAGTGAGTCAGGCAATTATCGAAGCAGGCTGACGATATGTGACATGGCGCCACGAAATGGGTGGAAAGTCGCAAAAATGTGTTTATAGTTTTTTATCATATTCTTAAAATATAATATTTCAGCTTTAAAATGATATATTAACCACTATTATAGCTGGATTCTATCCATAGATATTAGCAACAGAAGTTGACTCTGCCAAGAAGCACAGTTTTGAGAAATTAACCGTCAAAGTCATGGAAGTGTAACAACGCGAACGTGTGTAAATAATTAATGGAACTTGAGATGGAACTCTCGACAGATGATTGTTACACTATATCAAGGTTTCAATTAGATATCTTAAAATTTAACATAATTAATAGCCAATTATTTAACCCCCCTTATCTTTACGCCGCGAAACGATTGCCGAATTCAATACTTAGACTACATCCTCCAGTCTTCAATATTATTATTAACAAAAATGTATGTTTAGAGACAGAATTGAGTGAAACAACGTTGGGAAATGTTCAACGAATGTTCTTTGGAACTAAAAATACCGATAACTAAAAATCGCCCCTAACTATCAACTTTTTTCATTGTTCAGCCTGTATCTCCTATTCAGATACCGTGACTTTCCGCCTGTTTCGTAATGCCATGTCACAGTATATTTTCCAGTTTTGTACATACCTTTGCAGCTCATCACCCTTGGAGAACAAGTTTTCATCCTCCATATCTTTGAAGAGGTCCATCCAAAATTGTATTCCACCTTTCCTGAACACACTCCACCACTGCTCAATTCTCTGGAAATTTATTATAAATTTCATAAGAAGTTAAGTTCAGGCGCGGATCCATGGGGGGGGGGGGGGGGGGGGGGGCGCCCCCGGTAAAAAATTGACCCAAAAAAAAGGGGAAAAGAGAGAGGGAGAATAAAGGGGGAAGGGGAGAGAAAAGGAGAAAGAGCCTTAAATTGAGTGACTGAATGGTGAATAAAATAATGTATGTCGTGATATACACGTATAGGCCTATAGGCGCATTGCAACCTGTAAAGAAAGAAAAAAGAGGGGAAAAAAAGAGAAGAAACGGAGGAAAGGGATTGCTTTTCATAAAATATTGGTCAAAAGTATACACCATATCGCAGCAAATGAGTTCGAAAATTGAAAATGTTTCTACTTCTGAGCCCAGGCTCCCCCTGTTCGTGCTTTTAAACCATGCATATTTAAATCAAGAATATACAGGGTGAGTAAAAAAGTAGAAAGTATTCGTTTGTTTTCAAAACAATATACTACGGTATAAAGACAAATCGATTAGCTTTAATATGAATTTTATCTGGTTTAGATTGGTTGAGGGAAACTTATTTTACGCTGTTTTGAATAAAAGTGACCAATTTAACGTCCGAAGGACGCTTTCCAGATCTTGACCATTATATTTCATAAGATACGACCAATAAAAAATTACAATACCGACAGCGAAAGGATCAATTCCTTTATTATGAAATGATTAAAGTGTAGTAATTGTGTCACAAATAGGCCTTAAGCTGTCTATTGTTTTAATCTATTAGGAGACAATTTTGAACAAGTGTATTGTCTACTTAATTCTTTTAATAAACAAGATGTGTAATGCTTTACATCATAATCCTAGTAAACATTATTAAGCTCGTTAAGCTTGAAATTAAAAACCGTGTTTTAGGTGAAAAAACAGCTCCTGTACAGAAATAGTCATATTTACTTAACGGTATCATCAAATGGCGTGATATTTTTTCCAGATGGTAGCAAAGAAATGGCGCAATCATTTAAATTTTTGTTTGCCTTGATTTTGTGGTCAAACATGTTTTTTGTTGATTTTTTTCAATTAGGGTACACTTCTTTTTGACTCGCCCTGTATATCAGTTATGCTCAACTTCTTTCGTGTATTGATAAAAAACAAAATATTTAATGGAAATGAAGAGGTGGCTTTTCAATAAAATTTTGGTCAAAAGTATACACCAGATCGCACCAAATGAGTTTGAAAATTGAAAATGTTTACTTCTGAGCCCAGACTCCCCCCTGTTCGAGCTTTTAAACCATGTATATTTAAATAAAGAATATATATATCAGTTATGCTCAACTTATTTCGTGTATTGAAAAAAAATATATATATATATTTATTGGAAATGAAGAGGTGGCTTTTCAATAAAATGTTGGTCAAAGGTATACACCAGATCGCACCAAATGATTTTGAGGAAAAAAAAGAGGTGGCTTTTCAATACAAATTTTGGTCAAAAGTATACACCAGATCGCACCAAATGATTTTGAAAATTTATTTTTGTTTTACTTCTGATGGGGGGCGGTGGGTGGGGCAGTGGCGTACCGACCAGGGGGGGGGGGGGGGGGGGTGGGGCAGTGGCGTACCGACCGGGGGGGCAGGTTGCCCCCCTGGCTCCAATTACCGGGATGCTAAATTCGCAATACCGGGACGCTAAATTCGCATAAGAAAAGAAAAATAGGGCCTATGCCAGAAAACACTGAGGATTGGGCATTATTTGTTGACTGTTGTTGCTATTTGGACTGCGAAATGTTGCGACCGTGCGAAATGTTGTGACCATGCGAAATCTTTTGACCGTGCAATTTTTTTTTACCCTATCCCCCCCCCCCCCCCCCCCCCACACTTACGTGAAATTCATGAGGTGACTGACTGGGAAAAAATTTGGGGCACTGTCGGGACAACATTAATGTTTGAATTTTACGTTCAGTTTTTGTTTGAATTTTGGCACTTATAAAGGTCCGAAATGATCCAAAACGGTCCGATTTTAGCGTAGAAAATCCAGTAAAAACCACCCACATGAATTATGCACGACACGTGTAAAATTCTCAACTCAAGGATCTAGTAACAATCCAGAACAGGGAGCTCCGCGAAAACACGACTTGCAAGGTGTCCAAGCGAAATAAGGGTGACGGGCTGGCGCGTGACATGGGGTGACGTCACGTCGGGAGACCCTTGTTTCTAGTCTCTGAAATATTGAAAATACTTCAATTTCAGGTGGCTTTACAATAATTTTTTGGTCAAAAGTATACACCAGATCGCACCAAATGAGTTCGAAAATTGAAAATGTTTCTACTTCTGAGGGGGCACATCACCCCTCAGACTCACCCCTGTCAGAGCAGGCACCGCATTGGATAGTCCACCACCACAAAATTCAAGAATTTTCATCTTCTTTTCAGCCCCCCCCCGGTAAACTCAATATCTGGATCCGCCTCGGATTAATCATCTACAAAAGTAAGAGCCAAATTTCCTTTATTGTGCGCTATGGTTGGCTAACCAATGGGTGATAACAGACAAGATATGAATAAGTGTAACATGTACAGGATCTTTTTTACAATTTATACATATTTTTAAAAAACAAGCTACTAATGTACCTGGTTTGATGTGGATTTGCCTGCCTGGACACTGTTAGGGCCAGATGCACTGTCTACATGATCCCACCTGCAGAGAGGATAATTATGAAGAGTCAAAATATTAAAGCAGTGTAATTGTGCATTCTTTGCTATTATCTTCATCTAATCATCAGGCCTATTGTGGTTAATCTTTGCATAGAAGACTTTGAACAGCGTGCTCTTAAAGATTACCCAGGAATAACCCTGCAATTATGGCTGAGGTATGTGGATGACACATTTGTTAGTTTGGACAAAAGTGGGCAGGACAATTTCTACAAACACATCAATGAGCAATATCCAAACATCAAATTCACACAAGAAGAGGACAATAAGCTGGAATTCCTTGGTTGCCTGATACACCGAGACAGAGATGGAAAACTAAACTCAACTGTGTATCACAAACCGACCCACATGGATCACTATCTCCAATTTGGTTCACACCATCCACTTGTACACAAGCTGGGAGTAATTCGGACTCTACATTATAGAGCGGACACCATAGTGAGCGAGAACGCACAAGTCACGAAGGAAAAGGACCACGTCAATGACGCCTTAGTGAAGTGTGGTTATCCACAGTGGGCGTTTAACAAAGTCAAAACGCCATAAAACTAAACGCGATCCCAACGGTGCTACGGAACAAATCAAGGCGCGGGTAACAATACCATACGTTGAAGGGCTGTCTGAAAGACTGAAGAACACTATCAAAACCTTCGGTGTGGCCACCTCATACAAACCGAATAACACCCTAAACTCGTCCAGATTAAGGACAAACAACCTAAAGAGAAACGTTCCAATTTTGTATACGGTATTACGAGCGCAAATACTGGCTGTGTCCAGTCCTATATTGGAGAGACGTAACAATCCCTCAAAGCCCGAGCTAATCACCATCGGAGGCATAGCTCAAATGAGGCCCAGAACTCGGCCGTCGTGACACATCTAAAGGACTCCGGCCATAGTTTTGAGGACAAGTGGTACGAATGTGAGGTAAAAGAATCCATCTGGGAGAGGGTCGAGCGTCGAGCGACCTTCTTTAAACAAGTCAAGAGGACTGCCATTTCATCTATCACACACCAGGGGCGGCGCCAGAGTATTTTGATAGGGGGGGCAAACTATAGCCGTCCCAAAATCAAAATAAATTTTATAAATGCATTTTAGAACTTTTTTCAATTTTCGAACCCATTTGGTGCGATTTGGTGTGTACTTTTGACCGATTTTTGGTTGAAAAGCCATCACTTCATTTCCAATCAATATTGGCTTTTTATCAAAATTAGACATCTGTTTCGTTATATGGGAGAAAGAAGTTATGCATACTGATGACATTTTCTAACAATGTTATCTTGAAAAACTGTTTCGCGGTTGGTAACAGCGAATGGAAGCTTTTTTTAAATACATTTTTATAAATTGTTAACCCGTATAGCAAAATAAAGCTATTTTATGCAGCATTTTTACGCTTTAGGTTCGGTATTTATTTATTTTCCGACCATGATTTCTCATACTATTTGTATAAAAATTTGGTTTCGATTCCCTCGACTGACGCCTTAAAATTTAAAACATATAATTTGTTTTCCCCGAAATGGGTGGATTTACCCGAATGTTAGTCAAATGTTGATTTATCTTCAGTTTTATGAAAGCGAAATAAAAGTATACGATCGATGACGACAGGAAAGCGATGATAAAGCGAGTGCAATCTTATCATTATTCATAACATTATCAACTCATCATCTTCATCTTCAAATGTTATAGGCTCCAGTTTTATTTATTTATTTTTTAAAAATTAATAAAAGCCAATGATCCAGTGCATAATTCTGTTCTGCGTACCTTGACACCTCGATTGTTGAGATCGCTAAATATTTTGACTTTACACCTATTTTTGGCACAATTGAGATACATTTTTGCTGTAAACAAGCTTGTTCCAACAAATATTGCATTTCGGGGTAACATATGCGCGCGTATCGCGCGAAATTTTTTCATCTGTGTACTTTTGACCATCATAATTCCATAATTCCTCTGGTTAAATGAACCGACAGTGCCAATCTCAACCGACACGACGTCAATATTGGGGGAGGGGGATCGCCCCAGGCTACACCACTGATAGGCTCCTCTGTTTTCCTTCCTTTCCTCTTTTCTTTCCTCCTTTCTTTCCTCTTTTCTTTCCTCTTTTCTTTCCTCTTTCCCTTTTTTCCCTTTTTTCCCATCCTTAGGGGGGGGGCTTTAGCCCCCCCTGCGGCGCCGCCGCTGCCTGGGACCAAGCCCTTCGGGGGTATTCCAAGCCGTCTTAATCAATCACATGACCCTACATCATCAGCGGGTCAGTTGCCTGACGAAGTGGGATGGTATCACATGCAACGTAACAGTTGTATAAGTAAGTTCCAGTATTAGTCTTATTATATCATTTTAATGTATATTCATGTTACTCCCTTTTATCTGTATCAGATGGGACCATATCAATGATTGTTGATTGAGAAAAACAAAATACACCTGAATCAACCACACATACCTGAGAGATTTCTGTACGTCTTCTATAAGTCCGTTTTCGGTGCCTTTGTCAAATCGGATTTTCCGGGGAACTCCTTAATAGATATAAAGTGATACAAACTGTATAAGCGGAACAGAAACACAACTACATACACTTTACAAATTTCAACAATTTTAAATAAAATCCCGGACGACCCAAGAAAAGCAAAGCCGTTTTATTTTTTCCACGCTCGACTCGTATTCGGGCTTCCCGTCACCGAGTTTAAGCTCGATCGGACAAACTTTGAAAATTCGACCCCTAGACGACCTTTGACCCCGGAAGACCTGACAAACGCTAACCCGTTTTATTTTTGCCACGCTCGCCTCGCATCGAGCATTGTGATCACCGAGTTTAAGCACGATCCGACCAACTTCAAAAAGTTGATCCCTATATGACCTTTGACCTCGTATGCTCTAGCGAATGCGAACTTGCCCTTGCGGGGACCGAACAAACAGATCACCGAGTTTAAGCCCGATCGGACAAACTTTAAAAATTCGACCCTTATATGACCTTTGACCCCGGACGACCCAAGAAAAGCAAAGCCGTTTTATTTTTTCCACGCTCGCCTCGCATTCGGGCTTCTCATCACCGAGTTTAAGCCCGATCAGACAAACTTTGAAAATTCGACCCTTAGACAACCTTTGACCCCGGACGACCCGAGTTTAAGCACGATCCAACCAACTTCAAAAAGTTGACCCCTAGATGACCTTTGACCTCGTACGCTCTAGCTAATGCGAACTTGCTCTTGCGGGGACCGAGCTGCACCCACCCACCGAGTTTGAACGCCGTCCGACCCCGGGAAGGCGACGAAAAAGCGCGCACAGACAGACAGACAGACCAACAGACAAACTGACACACAGACAAACAGACAGAGAGTAGCGTATTATTATATAGATAAGTCAGCACACAGACAAGACATCAAAACGAATTGGAAACAAGCCTTTTTCTTGCAATGAAATTATACTGACAATTACCTCACTGCATCAACATTTTGTATTAAAAAAGTCATGCAGCTATGTATACGCAATATAAAACAAATCTACCAACTAATGGGTACAATGCATTATTATGCATGTCCAATTTAAAGGACATTAAAATACCAAAGGCCCCCCCCCCCCCCCCCCCCCCCCCCCCCCCCACCTCCTAAAAAAATGTGACCAGGAAAATCTGGAGGCAAAGGAAGGGAATGAAAGGAAGAAGAGGAGACACAAAGGGAAGGAAAAAGGAAAGGAAAGTGACAGAAAGGAAGACAGGCAAATTAGTTGGAAAATTGAAATTTTCACGCTGGTATGGGGACGCAATGCCTCTAACTGGTGTTCACCAGGACAAAAATACCCTTTGTCCCCCCTGACAAGTGACCCTGTCTACACTAGACTTCACCTCTTGAGGCTTTCATGTTCTAAATGTATGCCAAATTTGCCAAAAAAATCAATAAATATGAATGTGTTTGACCATTACAAAAAGTATCAGTATTCCAAAAGATGGTACCATGGCTGCTTAACCATAACACACTGTTTCAATCAATGTTTGTAGTCAAATTCGATAATATCAATCTCTTCGAGTATATATTTTACTTATTAAACTTCTGATGTTTATCGATGAATGTGGCAATCAACCGTCACAAATAATTTCATCGCAAAAAAATGATATGAAAAAACATGGTTCTTCCCCTGATGCCTCAAACAATTTCATACACTTTTAGATAGGGTAATCCTGAAAAGAAAACAATTACCATCAGAATCATTCATTTACCTCAAAAGTGAAAGTTGCAAACTCATTATTGCTTTAAGGGGGGGGGGGTACAAT
The DNA here is from genome assembly GCA_035610835.1 of Ophiura sarsii. NCBI lineage: Eukaryota > Metazoa > Echinodermata > Ophiuroidea > Amphilepidida > Ophiuridae > Ophiura > Ophiura sarsii. The sequence continues at coordinate 52,200,779 of CM069444.1, forward strand.
GTTTCATTCAATGTTTTTTCTTCGCCAGTAGACACAAAATGCCATGCATATGAATTTATATAGTGATTATGCATTCACAATGCGCATTTCACTGGGACACACTTATATTTTCAACTATTGATGATTTCTTTGAAATAAAGATAGTTTAAATTCTATAAAGAATTGTTAAATTAGCTAAGTAAGTTTCAGAGTACAATACACCATATCAAATGTACGCAAAATTGTTCGCCATCAGGTATTAAAGAGAACAAGCACAATACAATCAAAGTGGAGAATAAAAATAGTATTTTTGGATGTTACATTTTCTTACCATTGAGCTCTTTTATGAAGTCCAAATAATATGATGCTACTACTCGTGGGTTGTTGTTTGATCTTCCCACTCTTAGCCACAGTATTTTCCTTGAATACCTGTTCATCAGATGAAAATAAATAAAGAGTGGCAAATAGAAAGTATTGAAGTAAAATCAACATAGTCATTCATTCAGATTATATGGAGAGCACACTACTACCAAATTGTGTATTAATGAGATTGATCATGGACCTGGGTTTGATATATACGAGGGTCATTCAATAAGTTCTACCTCCTCCCTCATAACATCGCTAATATTAATGTCAACCTCATGACATTTGTCATGATTATAGCTCTGAAACATAGCTACAAATGTGTAGTAAATGATGATTGATATCTGTTTTACTTTTTTTATGACGCGGTCAAAGCCAGAGAGAGATTTTGGAAAACGGACACAGAAAATTACCTTAAAAATAAACACATGTTTTCGGGTGTTTTTTCGTATTGTATGGTTAGATATAAGAGCATGATTTAAATACTGACAATGGAAATGAATAAATGATATCTGAATATATTACAGTATTATCATGTATAGATAAGATTGTAAAGAATATTAAATCTTGTAGGGTTGGAAATAGTGTACAATCAACTCAAATGTATTGCTATGCCTTTGGCATACCAGAATACAGCCTTCAGTCAAATTTTCGTTGTTACAACTTAAGCCACAATGATGCCTCGAAGGCTAAGGAACAGTCAATGATAGAAAATTATTGCTTTGACAGACTTTAAATCACTCCATTTAGTTCGATATATTGAAGATCGCTTAGTTATCATGAAAGTCCAATATGACTTTTACAGGGTTCTCTAGGCAGTGGCGTGGCCAGGTTTTTCATATTGGGGGGGGGGGGGGGGCGAAAACTGATAATAAACCGACAAGATTGTTATTAGTCAAGAAATGTGTGCGTAGCGCGCAATTTTTTTTGACTTAACACTTATTTTTGGAACGATTGAGGTACATTTTGGTTCTAAACAAGCTTGTACCAACGAATATTGCATTAAGGTGACTGTGACTGGATCCGGGTCTTCAATAATCTTTTTAAAGACACGTTTCGATTGGAGGAGATCATTGCAAGGCAAAAAGGGAAGCTGGTATTTCACTTCAATAAATGGAATGATGCTAGCAACATTATCTTCTAGCTATGAATGCAATTGTTTTCACATCACAAGTAGTGTTTTTATCTGAATTTTTGTTTTTTTCTTCTTTTTGAACCTGCCTTGTATTTTCACGTTTTTTTCCAAGTTTTTTGGTTTTAGTAACAAGCCCAATGGACACGTAATCGGGAGTTCAATCTTCCACCGACAAGATCAAAGACCCAAAAGTATAAAGACCCAAAAGTAATTTCTGACACTTTAAGTAGAGAACTTGAGTCGTGTAGACAATGGCTGATCGACAACAAATTGTCACTGCACCTTGGCAAAACAGAGTCTATTCTTTTTGGATCTAAACCTAGACTGAGCAGGGTGGACAAGTTTGAAGTTTCTTGTGACGGAAAAATTATAAATCCTACCAACTCTGTCAAATACCTTGGGATTACTCTCGATGAAAATCTCAGTGGTGAAACTGTTGCAAAATCAGTTGTCAAAAAATCTTGTGGTAGATTAAGTTTCTTATACAGACAAGGTCATTTTTTGAACGAAAGATCTCGTAAGACCCTTTGCAATGCCCTTATACAATGCCATTTTGATTATTGTTGCTCTTCATGGCTTTCTTCACTTTCTGTTAAGTTGAAAAATAAGCTGCAAGTTGTGCAACATAAGTTGATTCGCTTTATTTTGAAGCTGGAGCCCAGGTCCCACATTGGTGATGTAGAATTTAAGAAGCTGGGAATGCTGAAAGTTGAAGATAGAGTTAAACAACTTAAACTCAATCATGTTTTTAAAATATATAATGAAATAGCACCTGAGTACTTGAATTCTCAATTTACCAAATTGTCCAACACTCACAGATACAATACCAGGGGCAGTGCAACAAATTTTCTGGTTCCCAATGCTAAAGGTCAGCAGTGCAATACATTTTTCTTTACTGGTATTCGGGAATGGAACTTGCTACCAACTCAGGTTAAAACATCCAAACCCACGGGCAGTTCAAAAAGGCAGTAAAGAGTCACTTTCTATCTTGATTTTTCATCCATTTTTATATGCAGTTGTTTCATAAAAAGTGCAATATTATTTTGTGCGCTATATAAATATTAATTGTTATGTTATGTTATGTTAATATATAGATTTCAAAATTAGTGGTGGACTTAACACATCATTGCAATACAAATTTGTTTCGTATGGATGGAAGTTAGGCCATCCACACTCCTCAGTTGCTATGCGTAGAGTGACAAAAATAGTCATATCGTACTTTAAACAGCACATAATGGTTATAACACAGGTGGATATACCAGGTTTATATTACAAGAGTCAATAAGTCAAAGAGTCAAAGTGTCAAATAAGTAGGGCACTTATAGTAGTCTAGGGTGGTTTAAAAGTGGATAAGAGATGTTTTCTTCTGTGTCTACATCCACTCACCAGTTCATTTCTGTTGTTTAGGGTTGACATAAGTGGTTTGTGTATGATGAAATACTTTTCCGTTAAGCACAGATTACATCGCTTACTGGTAGTTGAGTATGGCTTGCTTCTAGCGATTATTTTCCACTTTATATTATAATTCACCTTTTTGTCAGCTAGTGACCAGATATATTGGCTTAGTGCTGTGGCGTTTCTTTGGTCTTTATTTTTGAAGCTGCTGGTGTGTCCATAAAATCTTTTTTTGAATGTTAGCTCTGTTAGTCCGATATATGATTCCTCTTTGAAATTGTCTTGTTAATATATATGATGTTTTTATAATATGCTGTTTTAATAAGGACCCCAATGGAAATAAGCCCTTTTTAGAGCTTTCTTGGGCTATCCTTGGCATTATATGTTTTCTTGTATTAATATGTTGTGTTAATTTTGTAAGTTTTTAAGATTTGTATATTTGATCTGATGTATTGTATCTCTGTGTCTTGATATGCCAAATAAAACTAAACTAAACTAAACCATTGTGTTCACCACCGAGTGGATTCTATAGTGGACTGGTAATCTGAGGCCTATAAGCTTGGAGAATGAGTCTTGTAATTGGTAATTTTTAATTTGTATTTGCAATTGTGATTATTGTTTTTGTTTGTGCATTTATGTCTTGCTTATGAAGGAAAAAAATAATAAAACATATCGCTACCAGGGGCGAGAAATAGAAAAAAAATCATTCAGATTTTGCAATCAGTAGTAATGCTGCACGTGGTACAAGAGAAAAATCAAAGTGTTCAGTTTGCCAATATAATGGATGTATATAAACACTTCAAAAGAAGTAAGTTCCCCTTTAGGGTTTCCCTTATATTTTCAAAAATATACATTGGGTTGAAATGGGTTTTCTGTCAAATTGTGATGTGGGTCATACCAATACTTGACCAAAATTTCAAATCAACAGGTTCTGTCATGCTTGAGTGAGCTTGTATTGAATGACAGAATGTCCCATTTCAAAAGTTGTTAAAATAATGTTTAGTAGTGTGTGTATCCACCACGTTGGTGTATCAATTGACGACATCGATTTCTCATAGTGTTGATGAGGCGCGCTACTCGATATGGAAGTCCAACTCTTGTTGTACCAGAATTTTAGCAACTTTTGAAATGGGACATTCCGTCATTCAATACGTGCTCACTCGAGCATGACAGAACCTGTTGATTTGAAATTTTGGTCAAGTATTGATATGAAGCCCATAATCACTTGACTGAAAACCCCATTTCATTCCAATGTATTGTTTTGGAAATATAAGGGAACCCCTAAAGGGGAACTTACTTCTTTTGAAGTGTTTATAAACTGCTCACACAAAGTTAGGAAACTTTTTTTAATCAAGTTTATTTTTTATTATTTATTACCCTCTTGTATTATGTTGTATATCAATGGAAAGCTGAAGTGTTCTTCTTTAAAATGATACCAAATGTGCAATGATGACATGTTACTGGACTTGGCCACATGAATGAGAATGAGGCAAAGTCACAAATCAAATGCGCCAAAATTACCGTTATCAGTGCTAAACAGTCAATAGGTAATGGCACGGGCTCTCTCCAAATTTGTTAAACGCGACATATTGAAACAGCAAAACGTTTTCCGTGTCTCACAAAAATGTACAAGTTGTAGGCCTAAACCTTTTATCACTTACCTTCATGACCTTCCACCTTGAGTTATTGTTAACCCAGTCTTGCAAATACCCAAATAATGGTTTTCTAAAGAGATGAGGGTTAACTTGCGTGTGTTGTGCTAACTGGTGCAAATCTTTGTGTATGTTTCTCAAGTATGACCGGTTTGATTATTGATCATTGCACTGTTTAGCACAGATTACGGTAATTTTTTTGGTACATTTGATTTGTGACTTTGCCTCATTCTCATGCATGTGGCCAAGTTCAGCAACATGTAATCATTGCAAGTGTGGTATAATTTTAAAGAGGAACCCTTCAGCTTTCCATTGATATATAACAGATACAACGAGGGTAATAAAGAATACAAATATACTTGATTAAAAAAGTTTCCTAACTTTTTGTGAGCAGTTTATATAACAAACGATTGCTAAATGGGTTGGATATTGGCAACACTGTCACTTACACAAAGGGCGGCTATATTGTGCATTGTTTAATTTAAAACGAACCACTGAAAAACACATCTGATGGTTGCATTATCCATTGTACATCTTTTCTGACAATAAGGTAAAATAAAATCTCGACTATGCTGCTAAATAGTAAAACCCAGTGATCCTCCTTTTTATGTGAACTCAGCTACCAACATTCCAAAGGTTGCAGTTTCACGATGGACTACAAATTTTAAACAAGAGTAAATATATAGTATAGCCTAGATTTTACACCAAGTTGGTACACTAAAAATATTTTCAATATAAGTATTGCTCAGATTAGTGATGAGAATTAAAAGATTACATCACAAGACTTCAATAATTGTGAAAAATTGATTATTGAGTGAATATGTCCTAAAGGACTTTTCCTCTCTATCATGGTGACTCAAAAATGCGATCAATTTTTTCTTCTTTTCCAACAGGTACAACTATTCCGTGTAAGAACCAATCCAATAACAAACAAAGGGATGAAATTACATTAATATTTTTACATGTGACAAGATCATTTTTTGTTGGTCAGAAAGGATGGCAAACAGTTGATCAATTTACGATCGTATAGGAAATAGCAACATTAACCCTAACCATCCTCAATGCTGCAAATGTGCACAGTTAAGTCTGTCTGTGCCAGCTTGCGTGGCACTTTTTTGATGAAATAATGGCCCCCGGCTACATAGTCGGGCCAATACACTGGCCCGAGTATAGTTGGCCACCGTGGCGCACTGGTAGAGCGTTCGTCTTGCAATCGAGAGGTTGTGGGTTTGAGTCCCGGTGGCGGCGCCACTTTTTTTGTCTGCGTTTTTGTCGTTGAAAAAAAAATTCTTCAAAATGTGACTTAGGAGGTTAGGGTTAACAACAAAAAAATCTCATTTTTTTTCTTTTTTCAAAATTGTCCATGTATGATTTTATTAACCCTAACCATCCTCAATGCTGCAAATGTGCATGGTAAAGTCTGTCTGTGCCAGCTGGCGGGGCACTTTTTCGATGAAATAATGGCCCCAGGCTACATATTCGGGCCAGAACACTGGCCCGAGTATGGTTGGCCCCTGTGGCGCACCCGAGTATGGTTGGCCCCTGTGGCGCACTAGTAGAGCGTTCATCTGGCAACCGAGAGGTTGTGGGTTCGAGCCCCGGTGGCTGTGCCACTCTTTTTGTCCACGTTTTTGACGTTGAAAAAAAAAATCTTCAAAATGTGACTTAGGAAGTTAGGGTTAACATCAATCTGTCAGATAAAATAACCACTATCAACTTCTTCGTAACTGCATATTTAATATATATTTTCAAGCTATTTTTAAGTGGTCCAAACACTCACCCGCATATGGCGCCATGTATGGCAAATCCAAATGGTTTCAACTGTGAATAAGAATGCAAACTTGATAAGTTAAAATGCAGTCAAATAGCACACAAATGATCAAATGATTACATATTGACAATCAACGAGAAGGTGTCTTGTACATTTGTTTTGTTTTGTTTGGCTCGATGGACACTCGTGACAGTTAAGGGCAATGTCAACCCGGCACTTGTTTCAAAAATTGAATTTCATATTTCTCTATTATTTTATACTTTTATATGTATTCTATCATTACCATAATAAGTTACTAATCGGAAGTGATTATTTCCCGTTCTTTTGGGTGATTTTAAATTGTTATTCTGGTAAGTTTGAGTCAGGAAAAGGCGCATGGTTATTTGGCAGCGGAGTACCGCGCTTTTCAAATGCTGCGACAGCTGTCCGATCATTGCGTCGCGCGCTGAAACTTCCAGTGCGTAATACCGGACGCGCCGCTTAATATCCGCGACGTAGACACGAAAAACAAAAGAGCGCAAAACAATGTCTAAAAATGTAAACAAAGGCCAATCTTACGATCATTTAAATTTCATTTTTCTTCCAATTTCTTCACATTGTGACAATATAAATTGAATCTGATAGTTTATTTTGATTGTTCATAATAGTATACTCGCTTTTTAGATGATTTTGGTGAAATTTTGACATTTTTACTCAAAAACTGATTTTGTTAGGTTGTCTGAAAATTGTTGGCGCTAAAAAAGTACCACAAATGGATTCTCCGACTCATTTTATTTGAAAAATTGTATACTTTTATGGACATTACATTATTAGTTTAAAAGTTACAGTGCTTGATAAATTTCATATATTTTGGGTTGACACTTCCCTTAAGAATACTGTCTCTGGGTAAAACTGAGGAGCTAACATTTAGATCTAGGATTCCCAAGATATTTTGGTCATGACATGATCGCTATTTGTTTGATCATCAACAATACTGCAATTTTACAATACATCCTGGCAAGTCCTATGGCTCCTTTTTGAAGAATTAGCAACACATAACCCTAACCCCGGTTTAGGATTTTTGACCGGGATCACAATTTTCGAAGAAAAAACACCAACTAAATCTCTGGGAACCTGCCGGGATTTGATCCGGGGACACTCCGTTTTGAAGCCCCACCTTCCAACCACTAAGCCACGGCCCTCAGCTACACATTCGTGCAGTATACTGCACACTGCACTCATTATATAGGCTCGGTTGACTACATCATCGAAAACCGACGGCGCATGCGTTTGAAGAGGGACTTTGGATTAGCATTTTTTAGCACTCAGGGGGGTTGGGGTTAAAAGGGTTGTGATGCAATTTAGGAACACTTGCCATGCTACAACATATCCCTGCACATCCAGGGGTAACATGATTATGTCATCTAAGATAATAAAACATATCCTTATTTTTATACTTGCCTTATCATATCCATCAGTATGGATGCAATATAGAGGGCCCTGTGATGAATATATCCTGCGGCGCAGCCTGTGTCTCCGTCTTGACTCTACACCCTCTGGATCTAGCATCCCAAGGCAAAATCTGACAGTTTCTCTATTGTGCAATAGAACAAATGATGGAAGTATTGTATTATTCCTTACCCTACCATATACCCCAAAATACCACAACTGGGGACGTTGGTACCACCCGGCGTGGAAGTTTTTGATGAAAAAAATGGACCCAGCCCAAATAGTTTGCGCAATATACTGCGCCAACTAGCCTTAACACAGTGGTGTAGTGGGGAATTGTTCGCCTCTGGTGGTGCTAGAGGTCCCTGGATCAAATCCGAGGGGGGGGGGGGGGTGGGGGGTCTAGGGGATATTTTTGTCGAGTTTCCAAGTTGAAGAAAAAATTATGAAAAAAGTGGGGTTAGAGTTAGGGTTAGGTTTGTTAATTTGTTATACAGTTCAGGTTCATTATACTCTATGGTCATTCAAAAGTTCCACGCAGGAATACAGATAGACACTTTAGAATCACGGCTGTTTGATCCCACATAATTTGTCCGTTTATTCTGGGACACCGTAACTTGCTGGGCCCGGTTCTGGTTTTAACTGATTCAAGTACCTGAATATACTGCCATTTTTGTAGAAATTTCATAACATTTGTTGGTGCCATTCTGAGAAATAGAGCTTTGAATATTAGTATTTACTATAATTATAATAGCGCCCTCATCTGCCACATTTCCATAGAGTTACATATAAATGTGTTTAAGTAAAAAAGGGCTCGAACAATTTTCTTGAAATTTTCACCATATACTCGTGTACATTAGCGCTACCTATATCAGGTCAAACCATAACGGGGCCACTATGTAATCTTTTTTTAATTCTATAATTTTAATTATAATGCGGACAGTCAAACAGCCGTGGAATAGCACCTTATTAGGATCATGTCTTTCCATTTCCATACCTGTCCACTCTCAACTTATGCGTAACTCGTAATCGATGCCACATTGCCGATAACCTAAGCAGCATCCACTCCCATTCAATTCTTCCTGCAATAAAAAAAGTTACACAACACTTTACCAAGCACCTGTAAGTAATTTGATGTACAAATAAAAACTGTATTCAATATACAAACAAGCTGCTGTACTAACTATCATGGTTTGAAAGCATTTTTGTGCATGTAAATAATTAAAGAGTATTACATTTGAAACAGGTATCCACCTACACCACCTCTATGTGGTGCTTGAGCATGATGTAATTAAGTCTGGGAAGGGATTGAGCGATTGTGTGCTCTTGCAATTGAATATATATTATTCTACGGAATAAACAGTCCTTTTGATTTTCAGTACGTTGTAAGATGACAAATAGAGAATAAACCAAATCAGAAGCACTACTTCTTTAACAACGTTGTTAAGCCTTGTATCCCTTATGTTGTGTTCTGCTTCTAGTATTAATGCTTATACAATTACAGGATCTCTATTATTATTCTTACTCTTATGTGAGTATATCCATTTAGCCTGCCATACCTGGATTTTTTCCACAACTGCTGGTATATCCCCCACCTGCATCCGGCGTTTGAGATCCAATTTTCTGAACTGTCTTTTCAGGTGTGACAAACTGAAAAGGATAATTTTGATTGTGTATATACGACAATGTCAGTACTTCGTATGTAGAATACAAGCCCTAAACCAAGCATGTGCAACCTTTTCTACCACCCGGGCCTCATTGTGATTTTGAATCAATTCACGGGCCGCAGTGATTTTCAAACATTCCAAAAACACGTCCGGAGGAGGAGTAATAAAGGGAGGGGAAGCTTAGGAAGAATCCATTGCTCATTAAATACCAGCTTCTCTTCGTGTAATTTCCTCTTTTAGTCACTGTTGCTGCTGCAGGCGCCATTTTAACCATGGATTTTAACACGCCTCGAGTAGATGTTTCTAAATGCAGCGCGTCACCCTACTATTATAAGAGCACACCACTAAAATCCGCCATTTGTGTAAACCTTCTCAGGTTAAGTTTTGTTATGCTTATCTTTATTCTGGATAATAGAGCTCGTCTCACAAGAGGTCAAGAACATCTAACAAACAATATTATTTCAAATTTCCAAGTATAATTACAAATAAAACAATTTCAAGAAATAATTTATTGGAACAAACAAAGTTAAAATTAAAATACTAACTGTCAGTCTTTTCTAGAGTGATACAGGTTGCATATCAATGCTTTAAATAAAAATAACATATTTTTTTAAAGGATGGAAGCCATCATTTTTCATGCCAGGTGACAAAAGTTGCCTGATGCATTCAATTGAAAACAATCCTGGATACATTATAAATGGTGTGATTAGAAACATGCTGAATTTGTAAGGTCACTGCTATATTTAAGGCTTCTTACCACTTTTCTCTGTAGCAATTGTTGTTCTGTACATCATTATATAGGGAACATTACAAGTTGTAAATTTTAGCTAAAGATGTGCAGTCTGTTACAGAATAGGCATGATTGTTTAATGATAATACCATTTTATTCTGCATAGAGGGTTGGGAGATATCTATCAGTACAAAAGTCTGAAAGTTTTGTATACAAATATCCTCACGGATCCATGGCTGTTAGTCAATTCAAAATATATGAACAAGCATTAATTGAAATGCTTACCTTATTGTCAACCCATGTTCAGAGTGTAGCATACGCCTTATCTCATTTCCAGTAAATCCATCTGCGTGATAGTTGTAATGAGTCTATCTCCTAGATACAAAGTGATAATGTTTTGTTTGTTTAATAAACTGTATGACTATAGCAAAAAAAGAAGTACCTATACTTTCTCTTTCCCCATGAAAAGACAATCGTAATCTGAACATCTCACATCATCAATTGTTTCCAATACCTGATCTACTGGTGTAAGACTCCTCCATCAATGACCAGTATCATCCATGATGTTTGTAAGCCAACACACCTGTAACAGGGGCCGATTTAGGGGGGGGGGTGTAAATTTCAATATATTCTTGTCAGAAAATGGTTCAAATCACCTAAGGGACCGTTCATAAATACTTGGGGTGGGCGGGGGGGGGGGAGGCTAGATAATTTCATTTTTGGTATATCAACACTTTTTGACCCCCCACCCCCCTCTCGCCATGCCACAAACTTTTTTTACTGCCTGCTGAAACTTTCTTGCCCCCCCCACCGTTCATTGTTATCAAGTTCAGAGAACATAGATATGTTATCTTATATGGATTTTTTACAGAATTTGACCTTGTTTCATATTCTATTTTGATGGACGCATCACATCTAGGAGGGCAGGTTGTAGAATCTAGAGTGAATCAGAACTCCCGCTGTGGAAAACTAATAAGTGTATACACTTTGTTGACCCCCCCCCCCCCTCTCTGTTGGGGTTCTCAAAAACTTTTTTGACCCCTCCCCCCCCCCCCCCCCCCCCCTTTGCAGAGTATCAAAACTTTTTATCCACCCCCTCCCCCCCCCCCCCCCCCCACCAAAGTATTTATGAACGCTCCCTAACGATCTGAAATCAAGGTGACCTGTATGTAATTCGACATTTCTCCTCCATGCTGCACTGGTCACCAACACCCAGGGGTAAAAATAAAAATAAATTCAGGGGGCTCTTTGTGGATTTTCTCAAGAAAAAAAAGCCCTCGTGATGGCGTTTAGGGGGGCTACTTTCAGCAAAACGAGGGCTACTTACAAACTATGATATTTTCTAATTTTTCGTATCAATAAACATGTTTTAAATGTATTGGTAGGTAGGCCTATACCAGCTATATTATAGCTACCTTACCTTAAAATAAATTGTAAAACGACTGGAATAAGCGTCTAATCATTGACCCTTTAAGACTAGATTGTCGGCCTTGTTGTTGACCATTTGTCGACCCGTGTACGCGTGTCTGTAATCATGTATATTACACATGGCAAAGTGTAAGCCGTATTTGGGATATGCTCAAATTTGTCGCGAGTTACTCGGTCATTGCGTTTAACTTTAATGCGTAATATTGTGAAGTAATAATGGAAGTTCAAAGGGATGCTGATGTTAAAAAGATGGATGCTGGCATAAAGAACAGATTCAAATGGCAATGGCTTAAAACAAGGGACGACAAGGGATATTTATCCAATAAATGGAATCCTCTGCTGAAAATTCACGGGGGCGATTTCATGGATTTTTATCATTTTTTTCACCCTCGCCATTGCCTTCAGGGGGGTGATTTTACACATTCTGGGGGTGAATCACCCCGTAGCCCCCGTCTATTTTTTTCCCTGCCAACACCATCGAGGAAGAAGTTCACAGTTCATTCACATTGCCTTCATTGATTGGTGTTTTTAGTTGTATTTTTAAATTTGTCAATAATGTACAATTTGGCCGTTTGGTCACGACACATCACACATTATCAACAAATGAATGAATAGGTAGGTGAATGAATGAATGAATGAGATTGTAACGTTTCATCTGAGTGATATAATTGCTCTGCGCATACTCAGTTGGATCATGGTTAGTGTGAGCCCTCTTTGATGAAAATGCAGCCAATTAAAAATAATGTCTATTACTAGTACTGCTGAATAATACCACAGTCCAATCCTGCTTTTGCTTGTTTTCTGAGACACAATGGATCAGGAACTTTCTAGGTAAAAACTTTAAATTAATAAAAATCATATGATATATGGGCCCTGCATGTATTTCAAATGTGAACTTACTGTCTGCTATGTCCATGTTTGCTGCTTTCTGTTTCAAAGACGACTATATGTATGATACCATAATTAGACTTGCTGAAAGGCAAAAAATAAATACAGATAAGTCATACATCAGTTTTCTCAGGAATGTCCCTGTTTTCTCATGTCTTGTATCTCAGCCCAACTTTAATTACATCTTACTAGTGACTTCATATTTTGTTTAGATGCAGACGAACAAAAATGGACGCATACGTGCATGATCCCCATGCCATCAGAACGGCATGAGACAGAAATTCACATATTATGCAGATGCTGGTGGACCGGTTTTTCCACTAAATTTCGCCCAAATACAATCAACCAATCAGACTATGCCACTTTGACCTGGGCATCGATGTGGTCGAAGAAAGCCCTGATCTACAATGCACTACGTGTTTACGCAATTGGCACCAAAAAAAAAGGAATTATACTTGATATGCATTTAATCCAATAATATCTTGCAATTTGCATGACTGTCATCAGGGCAATTCCACGGTAACAGCGTGACGGTTTGGAAAATATTTTCACACTTCATATGCAAATAACATACACACTTGAATTATTCAGAACATTTTTTTATTGCATTTCTACTACTACTAGTTCAACCTACACATAGTTAAAGAAGAAAAAAAAGAAAAAAATCATTCACATTTATGAAATATGAATATTAGTGAGTGCGGTAACAGCGTGACGCTAAAAAGGACATAGCTATTTTTCTCATTTATGAAAGTGGTTAAAACTCTGTGAACTTTTTTTTTTTTTAAAGTTTCATCAAGTGGATTGTAATTATAAGAAAGTCAGCTATAACTTCCCTGTATAAAAAAGAAAATATCTTATGATTTTAAATATATATGATACAATAAACAAATTTGCATACGGTAACAGCGTGACGGTAACAGCGTGACCCAAGGCTGACAATATTTGAGCAATGCAAAAAGATCAAACATTGACAATACAATGATCTCCAAAACTTACACTGATTATAGTGATTGTTGATTTTAATTAAATTAAATCACATTATAGTGTTCTTTGTTAGTTTAAAATAGATAAAATACAATATTAAATACAATATTAAGTTAATTAAATTATCTAATTAAAACACATTTGACTTAAAAATTGTATTGGAACTCACTGTATAATTCAATGGGGGTCACGCTGTTACCAAAAAAGTAACAGCGTGACATATTGCTAATTGAAATAATTAATTAACAAAAGGTAGTACTGCATCTTTGAAGCATGTATGTTATAGGTCTATGGGAGTGTGATTTGCATTGCAAGTATTATTTAAATTTAAAAAAACCTTAAAAACATCCATTTTTTCGGTAACAGCGTGACATTTTGGTGAAATCTTAATAAAAATTGATCGTTGAGTCGCAACGCAGAGTTTTTTTTAATTTAAAGAATAATATAAGTATGTAAGAGCTCACAACTGATAAAATAATTTTAAAGTGATTATTTTTAGTTTATAAATGAATAGCATTATAAATAGCAGATTTTACAACAAAATTAATATTAGTAGATTATGCTAATTAAAACGGAGAAAAAACACAAAATATGTAAAAAAAATGAAAATAAAGTTCATATCTGAAAAATTTAGGCTTTTAGCTTTAATTTGATACTAAATATGTTAGGATATGAATAACTTGAAAATTAGTGGTCATGTCCACCTTTGCATGGAATTGCCCATCAGTAAACACTGTGATTATATAATCTGTGGCTGTACTCACATTGTCTCAAAGGAACTGGGGCCTTGGCGTTAATATCCTGACTTATGGATTGATGACATTGATGTAGTAGATGTAGGCTTAGGGGGTTTATGTGGTTTCAGAGGAACCAAGGGTTAATGAAATAATGCAGTTTGAGAGGTTAAGGGGATAATTAAGTAGCCACGGTAAACGGTTTAGGATGATTATCTTACTATAAATCTGGAAACGGTGTGTGTTTGTTTGTGTGTTTATTTGTTATCCTTATTTCCAGGGTTGTAGCTACGCCAGGCGGGCCCTCCCACCACTGGGCTAGCCCGCCCGGCACTGGGCCCGGAATTGGGCTGGCCGCCCGGCACTCTAAAAAAAGTTATTATAATTTTTTTTTTTTTTTTACTATTTGATGTGGCAGGAACCCTCAAAGTGCATTAAAAAAGCCTAAAAACATACCGGCCCCTGAGCCACGAGAGTTATGTAACCAAATAGCAAAATATTGAGCCCGTCCGGTCGCTTCACTCCCTCCGTTCTCCATTTTTGCCACCTGGCACAAAAGTTGGCCTAGCTACAACCCTGATTATTTCTCCGTTAGTTGTGATCAAAGTGGCGCCTATTTTGCATGAAAGATAGAGGAAATAACAGGAAGGGTGTTGAAGTCAGTGAAATTGGTTAACAATTGACTCCAAAAACAGCAAAAAACCTCTCAGATTTGGCTCATACATGCCCCTAGAATTGAACAACATTGTGCGTTGCGTGTACACTACAGCGTAATCTTGCCGTGGTAACACGGCGCGTGTATATTTGCGCAGTGTCTCACTGACGCGGCACACGCACTCCTACACATGGCGCAGAAGCCACACGGGAAATGGTTATAGGTTTTAGAGGTAGGAAATGTGGCATAACCACTAGCGGGGACCTGAGTGTAGCGAGGGTACGCCGCTAGTGATTTATATAAAATTAGCCTTTTTTATAATAATTTTAAGTAGGCCTAGGCCTATTTTATTGGCAATGTCTGGCTAGACGTCCCGTAACTCAAGTGCGCATGCTCAAACCAATTAATGATACGTTGTAGCTATAGGGTTTATTCCGTACGGGACGTGAGGCAAGATATAGCCATTTTATATTTATATTTATTCCTAGAAAAAACTGACTTGAATTTGGATTGCCATAATCCCGCTACAGAGTTAATTGACGTCGGGTCATTATGCTTTCATTGCGTAGCTAATAAAGTACAGTAGTAGGCCTAGGCTACTGCCTAATAAAAGTAATATTATATTCATGATAATATTATAAGCTTACTTACTTTCAATACATCAATCAGTCACCATCGCGGGATCGGGTACATCGATTTCCGAAGCAGTGAGTTACTCAAATTTCAGATGTTATTAAACCATTCCCTGACTGAAAAGATTGCATTGACTTGAGCTTAAGATTATACCATTCATTGACTAGATTATTCCCTGACTATCATCATTGTCTGATCTGATTTGATCATTGTCATGTTGTTGCGTTCAATCCCAAATAGACGGTTTCCTCTTAGTTTCCGCGTTTCCGGTACCCATGATTCAATTTTAGATGTTAGATGCGAGATCCGAAAGGCGAGATCCGAAGGCGAGATCCGAAGGCGAGATGCGAGATACGAGATGCGAAATGCGAAATGCGAAAGGCGAAATGCGAAAGGCGAGATGCGAGATACGAGATGCGAAATACGAGATGCGAAATGCGAGATGCGAAATGCGAGATCCGAAATGCGAAATACGAGATGCGAGATGCGAAATCCGAAGGCGAAATGCGAGATCCGAGATGCGAGAGGCGAGATCCGAGATGCGAGATGCGAGATCCGAAATCCGAAGGCGAGATGCGAGATGCGAGATGCGAAATGCGAAGGCGAAATGCGAGATCCTAAGGCGAGATCCGAGATCCGAAGGCGAGATCCGAGATGCGAGATCCGAGAGCCGAAGGCGAAATGCGAGATACGAAGGCGAGATCCGAAGGCGAAATGCGAGATCCGAAGGCGAGATCCGAGATCCGCGGGCGAGATACGAGATCCGAAGGCGAGATACGCGACCAGAATGCGAGATCTGCGTGCGAGATTCGAGATCCGAAGGCGAGATCCGAAATGATACCAATAAAGCTTCGTAAATATCGGACGGATTTGTAAACAAAAAATGGCAATGAAATTGAAATAATGCAATTGCTGAACTCGATCAACCGATGATGCATGGAGCGTACATACAATTTCTCCATGCCAGCGTCCACACGCTCTGATCTTAAATTTAAATAGAATTCTGTAAATAGAATTCGACTGTGAGTGCAAATCAACATCAATTCTATCTTGTATTGTACACTACTAAAACTATATTTACGGACGATCGTTTAATTCTATTATGTGAGCTCGCTAATGCGTCAGAGCATTTTATTGCACCAGGATAAACCTATAAATTATACTAGTAACAAAACCGTAAGTCATAATAAGGAACAACTGAGCTGCATCAGCACTCCGACGACAGTATTAACGAGCTTCATCGGATTTTTACTCTCACGACGAAAGAACTACGCCATTTGCAAAATGAGCTGTACGGGCATATGTGTGGCCAAGGTGTACTTGCTTATATTCGATGTCTTGTTCATGGTAAGCCCATATAATATTAAATGTAAAACAATACACTATAACGCATAACGTTTTGGTATATATGAGATCAGAGAGATGTTATTGTAATATTAAAAGATCGCTATCATTTGTGACTCGGCTTATATGTACTATAGGTCGCATATAAAGGTACCAGGTTGCTAGTGATATTCGATATCTTGTTTGCATAAACTTAAATGTATTACAATACAATGGAATAACATTGCGATATTGATGTAGCATTGGACACCGATCAACAAAATGGGTTCATATATAAATATTAGGATACTACTGCTGCCGTGCAATTTTGCAAACATGTTGTCTTTTTGGCTGCAATGAAGGCAGCCGAGCTGAGGTAAATCAATCATACAGTGACGTATGAATATAGGGTTATTCAATAAGTTTGACCTTCTCTCACATAATTTTGCGATATATAAGAGCTTACTAGGCAGCAATTTTTCATGGTCAGATGGTTTGTACCCTATAGCTAAATGTTAATATCAGTACATATTTTGTCTGTACGATCAAAACTATGGACAATCAGTGTGACGGAAATGGTACTACGCTCCAATGTCCCTACATCTGCTAGACACTTCGCCTCCCGTAAATTCCGCCTCCTGTAAATTTCGCCTCTCGCTAATATCGCCTACGTGCAATCTCGCCTCCCAATTTATCGAATTTGCCTTTTTAGTCTGCAATATCTGATCACCCGGTACCCCCCTTTTGTTTTGATATATCTTTATCATTTTTAATTGATTGCCTTTTACTGCACAGATAAGTGGATTGATAGTGCTGACCGTTGGTGCCATCACGGTTGTCTCTGTAGTGGATCTTCATGGTGCTTATGAAGACATCTCATTCTTCTACTTACCCTATGTCCTGATTGTCATTGGAGTACTGTGCGTTATACTGGGTATAATTGGATTCGTTGCTGCTTACAAAGAAATACCCACTCTGTTACTTGTGGTAAGTATACATGTAGTAACAATTACCCGCCCTAATTGGACTGAACCATTGGCCTATTTCCAAGACTACTTATCACGTCCCTGGTTCACATAACCTTTGCCATCGTACTTCGCAGCTCGAACCACCTGTCATTAATGTGTTTCATTTTAGTTTGAGAAGAGTGTTCAGGTCATCCGATTGATGTATTTGTGATAAACAGGTATATTTTTGTCTACGAATATTGAAATGGATAGATATATTCAGTAACGTGATCTTTAGTAACATTTATATTTTCAAATTGTTTAAAATATCTGCAATTGTTAATATCGATTTCTTTTCTTCCTTTTCTGTCTCTGATACGATGTTTAGTTTTTTGCCAGTCTTATCGTCATATTTGGATTGGAAGTTATTCTCGGCGTGCTGGGATTAGTTTACAGTTCACAACTAGAGAATGAAGTGACTACAGAACTAAAGGAAAGCTTGAAATCTTACAAAGAAGAACCCATTATGGATACATGGGATAGATTGCAGAGCAACGTGAGTTATTAAAAAGATCTCTGATGATAAAGATGGACTGAGAAGCATTTATTAAAATATTTGAGTTCTCTTAGCATTTCAAAGGGAATTCATTCATGTTTTCACCAACTCCCACCAACATGCCTTTTACTTTATGGTATTTCGTTTTCGTTTTGAATGTTGTAGACAATTTCAAATATTTCATAATATCCATATAAATTCTCCCTGTTTTCACGGACAACAAAAAGACTTATCCGAACTTGACAATATTGTATGAAATACCACGGGACTTTTAACATACAGTTAATGCAGTTAATGAATTGGATCTTTTTTACACTTTGATATGTTCTTTATACAGCGTCAATGTTGCGGTGTAGACAGTTACCAAGATTGGGCCAACATAAGCAACTCTGATTTCGCGAAAGAACAGGCCCCGGATTCCTGTTGTATCTACCACAGCATCGGATGTGGCAAGACTCCGAACGCAGAATTCCATAAAGAGGTGGGCATGTTAAAGATGATCGTTAAGTTGAAATAACTATATAACCCAACGTTGACCGTATAATTTGGAGGTAAAATACTCTCCGCTGTGCTATACCCTGATATTAACAATCGGGGAGAATAAAATAATGATATTGATGAACTTATTCAAAGAAAAAAAGAGATTTCATAATAAAAACATACTTGTTTTGCTCCCTTTTCTCCATGAATTTTCTGTCCCTATGATTGGGCATGATGTTTAAAACACCCAACTCATTATATCATGCTAATCTGTTATTCACTGTTTAAGGGATGCAAAGATAACATAATGGCTGTTCTGGAGGACAACATCTTCATCTTGGGTGCAGTGGTGATAGCATGCGGAATTTTCCAAGTAAGATCATTATATAAGTTGGATGAAATTAAACGACATAAAGCTATCGAAGTATTGACAATTTTATTAGCATATCGTCAGCCTGCTTCGATAATTGCCTTACTCACTTTTCAGCGAAATTGAGTTTTTGCATTAATTATGACTTCATTACATTATGCACATGCTGTAAATAATGCCTAAGTCATTGACAAACAAAAGTGTTGATAAATGCACAATTGCAATTCTGCCTTAAAGTCAGCATTGTGAGTTAGGCAGATTGTAATAATTATGTAAAATGTTTAAAATGGGTTATATTAACTCGTGAAGGCCTATAACAAGCCACATTTCACTTGAAGGTACATCCCCAACCTAACATGTACTGCTCCTGTTGGAATTCACCTGTACTATTTATGGTGCAATTCAACATATCGTCAGCCTGCTTCGATAACTGCCCAACTCACTTTTCCTATTGTTGTTGTTTTCTCAAAACTAGAAAAAATAAGTAAAGCAATTATCGAAGCAGGCTGACACGATATTTGACAAGGTTCTATTTTAAAAGTTAAGGGCAATAATAATTTGAAAAAATTCTAGTCCGACTGTCTAATTGCGTGGCAATTTGTGATTTTTCTTATAAATGACAAATAAGTTTAACTCTAATTGAGTAATGTAAACTAACTCCAACGTAATATAATATAAACAACAACAAAATATTACACAAATGTTGGCGCTTTTGGTATGTTTAAAGAAAAAGCTTAACTGGTTTCTAAATTACATGCAAAAGTTTGTTTGGTATAGATTCACTATAAAAACCTAAATTACTGTAATAAAAAAATCTTTAAAAAATCTGGTTGACGGGAAAGGTTAATCAGAGATAATGAAAGCAGGGATGATCGTCTCTATTGAAATATTGTAGAAAACTGGTACTATGTCCGTCTCGCTCGCACCTGTTATGTTATATAGTACGTCACGTCTTGCATGTTTCAAACGTCTGATAATAAATAGCGGTACTGATAGACTGTTGCGACAACAACTTGTCGCTTATACCATGTATACTTGATGTTGATTTAAGATAGAAAACGCGTCGGTGGACTTTCAAATCCTTCAAATATTTGAACGACTTAAATCATATAAGTCAACATTTAGGGCATGTTATTTTAAAGCGCGCGTCATTTCTGGAATGAGAGTGTCGAGTTATTTATTACTGTTGAGAATTTTTTCAAGACAGCATTAAAGACAGACATACTTCAACGGAAAATACCGGCTTAGCCGCCCCTGTAATTTAAAAGTCACTTATGATTCGATACTTTCTCTAATAACAAAGATAACAAATGATGTGGAGTGATTATTCGCCAAATGCCTGGACTGGATTTCTTTACGAGCTTTTAAATTAAGTTTATAAGAAGTTATTTGTCAAGTTATATTATACAAATATTGAATGCCCGAGAGTGTGATAGTACAAACTACATCACGAGGTTAAATTTGGATTTTTCATTGCACGCGAGATGAAGCCGAGTGTAATGGAATAATCCAAATTGGACAGAGTGATATATAGTTTTACTATATAAAGGGTTTAACAAAAGAAAGTATACCACTTTGTTTATGTCATTTTGAGTAACATTCAATTTTATTTGGATCAAACAGGCTAGATAGGCATTTAGATGAATCTTTTAGGCATAATTTGATACCAAATTTGCCCCTAACAACAAAGATAAACCAGGATTAGCACCATTTAAAGAAAATTGGTCACTTTTCAAAAGTCACATTTTCAACGCACGCAAGCCGCGAGAAAATGCTGTGCGTGGCACTTTGAATGGCCGGGAATGAAATGGATATTGATCACACAGCAACTGCGTTTGGTTGTGCCTGAGCGAGCGGGCTATTTGATTATGAACAGGTAACATGTGGTCTTTTCTTCCCGCGTATGTGTATTGAAAATGTGACTTTTGAAAAGTGACTAATTTTCTTTAAATGGTGCTAATTATGGTTTATCTTTGTTGTTAGGGGGCAAATTTGGTATCAAATTATGCCTAAAAGATTCATCTAAATGCCTATCTAGCCTGTTTGGTCCAAATAAAATTGAAGAGTACTCAAAATGACATAAACAAAGTGGTATACTTTCTTTTGTTGAACCCTTTAATTGCACAATCAAACGGCATTAAATATTTGTTTTATATCATGATATCACATTATTCATTTCCAGCCATAATGGTAGTAAAAACTATCACATGGTTAAAATCAGGCCTATCATGATATAATAGCAACTGTATAATAGACGTATTCTTATTATAGGTGCTATAGGGCTATTAATTATCCATCGTTATAGCCTTTATTTAAAGTGATACATGGACTCGTTGTCATTATTGACTTATTCTGGTATAGTCGTCAATTAGTCATGCTTAACGTGCAATTTCAAAAAGGTTTTAGGTTTGAACTAATGGAGGGATATCACGTGTTCTAAACAGCAGATCGTCATCACTGTATACAACCAGTGATGAGAAAGGAAACAGGTTGATTCCGAAACGTCCACACACAAATGTTTGTACCTTGGACTTGATAGGAAGAATCTGATCAATCAACAAACTACACAATATTCCGTCCATAATAAATCTGTCACGTTTCCATTTGTTATTTCAGCTTATCGGTATTCTGGCAACACTTATACTTTACTGCTCTTTGCAACGTAAGGGAGAATATGTCTAGTAGATAAGGATATGGAATCTCCCAGCATTACCATTAGTGCAGCATTACAGATGATGAGGATTTACACCATAATGTTCTATTTAAGAATAAGAGATCTTTGTATAGTAGGATAAATCTTAAACTTAAAAGCACACACTTAAAAGGTAAAGTTTTAAAAGTGTATATTTTTGGCCTATAGGAATACAGCAATTGCACGATAGAATCGAGTACCTCGTTGTAATTATATGACTGCACTTTGTTCTACCACGGGAATGCCTGAACTGGTCCCGAGGTTCTTGTATACACTTTTTTCCCAAGTATGAAATATTAATCCCAAAGGGTTTTTTTTTTTTGGGGGGGGGGGGGGTTAAAGGTGGGGGGGGGGGGGGGGTTAAAGGGGGGGGGGGTGAGAGGGAAGACAATTGTTATAGAAGACTTAATATAGAATGTCTTGAAACAGGGTTGAAATGTTCAGATTAACAGTACATTTGTTTAGATCAGGATTTGGCACTTACCAACGACATGGTTTTTACAACGATTTATGAAAATGGTATCAAGAGGTCACGATGTACATACTTATTTGGTCATGAGGTGAGGTCACATACAAGGGACTGAACTGTATACCGAAAAATGTAAATTCACACTATAGGTCTATATCGTTTATGATTAATTCATACAATAAGGTAATATTCAATGGGGAACTTAAACGTACGCCATTGAAAAAGAAAAGATGCATTAAAAGTCAAGAGTAATTCGATTTGTTCAGCTCAGCATTTTAATGCTAAACAAAATCATATTACTCTTTACTTTACTATGATTAAAATCATACTCATTATCGTGTTTGAACTTCCTTACTATCAATCACAGCACAAATTGTATTCTATATATTGTTAGTGAATGTCAATTTTGATCTTAAGAAATCTATGAGGAAATACCTTTTACTGTTAAGGTGTTGTTACCTTGATTATAATAATGTTTGAATATTGTAAGTAATGTTATATCGCAATATACCCAAATGAAGAGTCTTAAATACATATATAAATACCTCCAAACCTGCTTAATTCAGCACCATCAGTATATTGTTACGAGGCCCTGACGATCCACATCTCATTTGTAATCAGAGACAAGCCCTTATGTGTATGGGAATCATTACAGGTTGGTTGGTCACCCCACATTACAGGTTGCGTCTCCCACATTACAGGTTGCGTCTCCCACATTACAGGTTGCATCTCCCACATTACAGGTTGCGTCTCCTACATTACAGGTTGCGTCTCCCACATTACAGGTTGCATCTCCCACATTACAGGTTGCGTCTCCCACATTACAGGTTGCGTCTCCCACATTACAGGTTGCGTCTCCCACATTACAGGTTGCGTCTCCCACATTACAGGTTGCGTCTCCCACATTACAGGTTGCGTCTCCCACATTACAGGTTGCGTCTCCCACATTACAGGTTGCGTCTCCCACATTACAGGTTGCGTCTCCCACATTACAGGTTGCGTCTCCCACAATACAGGTTGCGTCTCCCACATTACAGGTTGCGTCTCCCATCATTGCGTCACCCCACATACAGGCTGAGTGTCACTGTGTCCCCATATTATTACAGGTTGCGTCTCCCCTCATGTCATATTCCGAAAGTGTGCTATGCCCCGTGCAGGCTAACATTCCTCTCACTTACAACATTCCAATTTTTATTCTGGGATTTATCGACCAAGTTCGCTTTGGTTGTTGCGTTAAAGAAATTGTATCGGTGAATTTAAATGTTTATTTGTTGTCACAGTTTAATAGTGACATTATGAAGATCTATCGATTGATTTCCTTAAAAACCACTGCTTGAATTGCGATTTGACAGCCTTGGAAACTAAGGACAAATTCTGTAAAACTATTTATTCATGTATGTCAGTACCTAATACTTCTGTATGTTTCATATGTATTCTGAATCTGATTTTTGATTGTTCCATCATCAGTATATAAGCAGAGGTTTTTAAGGGGAAGGGCGGGTGGGTAGAGGTGTCTTTGACCGAGAGCAGACAAAGCTCTCCTAATCAGCTACGATTGTTCCATTAAGTTTGTTAAGGCTTTAATAACACATTCTACGAATGTGTATGTTTTCGCACGTTTCGTGGAAATCCAACGAGTAGGACCATCATAAGCTCTTTGTGGCCCTTTTGTTTAAAGTTTTCAGTAAAATAAGTCATCGAGCAAACCATATATCGAGGTGTTAATACATTCTGCGTGCTTGTCAAACAGTCGGTGTCTGTTCACACCCTATATCTGCAGATATAAAAGTCCTAATAAGTAGTACTTATTTTTGTCTTTCATATTGTACATTATACCATAATTACTGGAAAGCAAATTTCCAGTGTTTATGATTATACAGTCATCTATAGAGTTGTACAGTATTAGAGTGCGTCGTTGTACATTGTTTTTGTATTTGTATTTGTAAAATACACGTAATTTAAAGACAGCTGAGCTCATATTAATCATTATGCAATTATTTAAATAAATGTTTGGAACCTTGACTTATTCACGTTAGCTCAATCTGACATTTGTATGTGAAATTTACAGAAAGGGAAGTCGGGCAATCCGACTCTTAGTTAACAAGTCGAATTTACGATACAAATTTATTATTAAAGGTAGGTGTTCCGATTGCTGCCCCGATCTTTAACTTGATGTTTTCTAAATTCTATTCTACATGAAGGGTCATCCTTAAAATAGTTGTATTCCAAAGATTGAATTGCATAACTTCAATGGTTCTTATTTCAGGAGCACAAGGTGAAATGAAATTTGCTCAATTAGATTATAGTACACAAACTGGCCGGATGGTTAACCACTTTTGGCAGTAATCCACTGCATGTGTTGGCCTATAAACGTCTAAATGAAACATATCTCTCGCCAAACATCTTACAATAAGAAACAAATTCATCGTAAAATATTGACTTTGAAATGACCTTTTACCACTTGTTATTTTGTTATTGTGATGCATTAAATGTAACTGAAATATATATATTCTAAATTCTATTGATATATGTGTATGATCACGAGTTATTAAATAAATGTGTTAGCCTAATGTTATTTACTTGTCTGTTGACGTGAATTATGTACTAGAGTAATTGATACAAGATTAACAGTACATGTATATTACCTTATAGCAGTGGTTCTCAACCTTTTTGCCCCACGACCCCTTTTGACATTCCTGGTCAGAACCGTGACCCCCAAAACATAAATTGAATGGAAACACCAGCCAGATATCATAAATGAAACTGCTTAGTTTAGATGCAACGTAGCGAGCAGGAAATTTTGCATATTTGAAAGTTTCTTTTTGGGTGTTTTTAAGCTTTTTTAAGCGAAATGTAACAAGGTTCCCCCAACACCTATATTTATGAGCCCTTCATGACCCCATGGAAACCCAAACGACCCCCATGGGGGTCAGGACCCCCAGGTTGAGAACCCATGCCTTATAGGCTACTTTAGTTGTGTAAAATGTCGGGATTGTTAACGTGCTGCATGTCGTGCAAGCTCTTTAAGGGGGGCTGTACACCTTCAGCATGGCCCTCCGTAAAACTGCCGTATTACTTCTTCATTATTTATTTAATCTATATAAAAGTATACAGTTTTTTGCAGAAAAGGGTTCAATGAATCCAACCATGATAATGAAATTGCCCATTTTGGAGAAAATTATAAAAAACACGTTTTTTGACCCATTTTAGGTTCTGCAAAGATAACTCAAAATATATTTTGTCAATTTTGTCATACTAGTTTAATTATATTTCTAATACAATTCCCTAGGAATCGGTATTTTTTGTTGAAAATCTTTATTATTTTTTGAATTATTGACCAAAAAGTGCCAAAAAAATGCCAAAAGGTGCCAAAAAATGTGATTTTCATGATTTTAGAGGTAAAAAAAAATCAATCACATTTTTCGATAATTCAAATAAAGTATTAGGAATATAATAAAACTAGTATGACAAATTGTGACAAAATATATTTTGAGTTATCTTTGCAGAACCTAAAATCGGTCAAAAAACGTGTTATTTATAATTTTCTCCAAAATGGACAATTTCATTATCATGGTTAAATTCATTGAACCATTTTCTGCACAAAACTGTATAGGCCTACTTTCATATAGATTAAATGAATAATGAAGAAGATACGGCAGTTTTACGGAGGCTAAGCAATTGGACACTAGTAACTAGGGTAAGTATTTGATTTTGTGTTCACCAGAAAAAATAATATACATTTTTTTTACGGAGATTTAAAAAAATATGTTCTCATAGGGTTAGAGTCTCCATTCTAGTTCATTTTAAAGCTGATCTTACCTTAAGTTTTCCAGGTATCTTGCGCGCACGGTCGCAAATGGTCGAAATTAGTCACGGAGATATCGTCAGTTAAAGGTCGGGTCATTAGTAAATACGATTAATTAACACTCATTATTAAAAGGTAATTAATCGTCATTTTTTGTATCAAATTAACTAAATTGATTTAAAAATGAAGTTTTCACTTATTTAAAGGTAGATGTTCCGATTTTCAACTTGAAGTTTTCTATTCTACATGAAAGGTCATCCTTAAAAAGTCGTGTTCCAAAGTTTGAGCTGCATAGCTCTAATGGTTCTTATTTTAGACGCACAAGATGCTGTGAACTGTACCCATTGAGTATAGTACACAAACTATATCGGTGGTTACCACCATTCGCGGTAATTCGACGTTATTTCATCGATTTCTCCGTAATTATACCGATTTAGGCCGTCAAATTTCAGTATGATGATGAGAAAAATACGAGCTTTCATATGATATGAAAATCTCCGTATGTTTGAAATAATTCTGTGTTACGAAATGTGATCGGGTCATCTACCTTTAAGGCATCTAAGAACAATTAATGCATTAATTATTGTAGTTATCAAATAAATATGACATTTTTGACCAGAAATGAGATAGTTAAAACAATAGAATACATAAGAATTAAATACATGCGTTAATATACGAAATGTGCGACTTCGCGACGGACTTGGGCGCGCAAAACTTATCATAACTTTGCAGAGGAATATCCGATTTTGTCCATTTTTGAAGCAAAAGAAAGCTAATTCTCTGGGCTGTGATTTGAAGCAACAAAAAAAAATCCATTATATAAAACATCTCAACCCCTGCTTCCCCCTTTAGTAATTCCAAAAATGCCGATGGTAAAGTTGACTCTTTGAATGAAACCTAGTGTGAAATGATAATAGTGAATAAGGGACCGTTCCTTATTTATGGTGGAGGGTGGGTTGGGACAAATTCGAGACTCGTATGTTAAAATTACCTACCCCCCCCCCCCCCCTATAGCTGAAACTGAAAATTACATGACACCCACTGCTAACCAGTAGCTTTTTACACACACACCCCCCCCCCCCCCCCCCCCCCCCTCCTGAAAAAAATCAACTTGTCACATACTTAAGGGGCTGTCTTTACCTTTGAATTTTGTTCATGGATACGTTGGCAAATTGTGTTTGTGCCCTATCTGAACGGCCAATAATTTTACGATGCCCCTTCTTTTTATTGTGTGAAATTAGTAATGACGAGCGTAGCGAGTTGGAATTTTTTCTTCTTCATATTTATACATTTTGGGTGTCTTTATTTAGTTAGAAACATTCTGAGCAGAAACGTATAATCCAGTGAAACGTTATACTTTTGTGAGCATTAGTGTAAAGCAGAGATGAGGTGAAAAAGCATGCAATCAATCACATTTTTAAATCATGAAATTGGATTTTGTAACATTATACGACCGTTGATGATTTTATAGATGTTTTTCCACCATATCGTCGATTTGCTGTCCAGAAGTCGTCTCATAGTAAAAGGTTTTGAAGTCGATAGGTTTTAAGAAATATGCGAGAAGCGCAGAAAAAAATGGCATTTACACTCCAAAATAGCTTCTAAAATCACTCCAATCACCACCATCTTTATTATAGTTTAGAGAAATTTACACAACCCCCTCTGTTCAAGAATAAAAAGTTACATAACCCCCCCCCCCATTTCAACATATGAAAGTTACATGACCCCCCTATAGTTTACCCCCCCCCCCCCTCCACCATGAATAATGAACGGTCCCTAAGGCCAATGAGAATGATAAAATTACTTTTCTACGACAAATAGCACCTGAAACAAATAACCCTGTAGTTTTTCATTCATTCCTAGATATATTACAACATTCTGTTCTTCTATTAATATTATAGAGATAAAGTGCTATCTGAGACAAATACCAGGAATGTTAGAAAAAATGAAATTCCGGATAGTTATGACGTTCTATTTCCAGTTGTGATTATCGCTGATCTACATGTAGTCGTCTAGATCTTGCTCTTCTGGCCCAATGCAGGAGATTCAACATATGCAAGAAACAGTGGCGTAACACAGGGTCTCCAATTGTGGGGGGGGGGGGGGGGGGGGGGGGGGGATATCCGACTACTTTTTTTTGTTAATATACATTGATACTTTGTAAATATACATAGAGTTTGTCATTTCATGGGGGTCCCTCTAGTTATACGCTACTTGGAAAGAAACGAGGTTCAACTGTGTTAACCCCTTTAGTCTTTGCAATATACACACTTAAACGGCTGTTGTACATGTTGTATGTACGATATATTTGCATCCCACAGTTAAAAACGTCATCCAAAACTGAGACAAGTTTATCACAAAGTGCATGAAATATTTTTAGCAGACCTACATCTGGATCAGCGGTCATGACACCATTTATAGAAAAGTGTGTGAGTTTCAACTAATCAATTGAGAAGTTTGAAAGTTTAAGATTAAGCATGGCAGACGTGAAATAAACATAGGAGTGGGTAACGGATAATAGTCAGCCGACATGACGCAATCAACAATCATAAGGAGGCAGACTACGGAATTATTCAAAGAAGAAAAAAATTAAAAGAAAATATGCCAAAGTGGGGTTTTTTCCACCTTTTTTCTTTTCTTCATTCATCTTTATTCTTTACAAAGTTATACATGTATAATCACAACATATTGAGCATACTAGTATCAAGAGGTTACAAAAACATACACTTCCTAAATAAGTGTCGGAATAGCAAAAATTCAAACAATTAAGTAAAGTCAAATTAGTTGGTTATAATTTGAAGGAAACCGCATTTAAAGGCATATTATGTGATCTTTCCAGAGAGCGCCCTCTATTCATGATATTTTTTTAAAAAAGTAGATTTTCTTGCAGATTTACATTTCCGATCATAAATCATACATACATTCCAAGTTACAGAGCGATACGATTCCTAATTACTTCAAAATCATAGTTTTAGAGTGAATTTAGAGTGAAAAATATAAACTGTCGGGATTCCGACAGTTTATTTTCACTCTAAACCATGATTTTGAAGTAATTAAGAATCGTATCGCCCTGTAACTTGGAATGTATGCATGATTTATGATCAGAAATGTAAATCTGCAAGAAAATCTGCTTTCTATTTTTTTTTCGATGTTGAGGGCGTTTCCCTGGAAAGATCACATAATATACCTTTAATTCGGTTCAGTAATTACGGAAAAATGAGCGATTACGTAACAGTCGTCAAAGAACACTTCCATCCAAGTTTGTGTATTATACAGATTGTTATTTGCTCGTGCTTACTTTACTCATTCATTTTTCAACAGCAAGCACTGTTGAATACTTTGATAAAGCATTTATTCATGTTTATGGCCATGTGTTTTGAACTGACCACCCAAAAAGGGTGGCGCCGTTGCATTTTTGGTGACGAATCATCCATCTCTCTCTAATAACTCAACAACTATATGTGGTAGAGCTATGGTTTAGGTGTCATTTGAAAGCTTATTATCTAGCTACACTGTGTGAATAAATCAGGTATTTCTATAACTGTTTGGCGGCTGAGATATGATTGATTATACTTCGAAAGTCAGGCGTGTTAGTCAGCATAGAATTGGTGCATGGCGCTGTGCACGCGGTAGATTTACACACAGCTTGCTGTCAAAAAAAATACTGACACTGGAGTTGGTTATCCAACTCCAGCGGTTTTTGGATGAAATCATTTAGTTCTAACGTGTGATGAATTTTATGGGGTCATATAATCAAAATCCCGGGCAAAATCCATTGTTACATTGAAAGTAATGGAAATTAAAATTAACGACCGTTCGTGTTCTACTATCGTCTGCTACAATCCCTGCTACAATCACGCCTTATCAGTATAGCGCCATCAGTTCTATGCTGACTAAATCAATTTAAAAGTGATCGGCAAGCTCAGTGGCACACCCTGATTCTGTTTCAACAAACGTGTCAACTCTTATACGTAACAATTGTAATCACGAATCGATTGCATTGTCCTTGGCTTTTTCCCTATTTACTACACAGTGAACCTTGCCCTAATTCATCGGTTTTACATGCATGACTATAACAACAAAATTATTCAACCGATTATAGCAAAATTATACATTTTTGGAAAGCTTTCGAATAGGGGAATTCCAGAAATTTCGCTTAAAATAGGATAGGGTTAATAGTCAAAAATATATGTGTAAACCTCTAATAAATTTGAAATGAAAACGTGTGTGCTCATTTACTTCCCGATATAGTATATTTCAACAAGTTACCCTTGACAACCATTATGTTCTGATGGGTAAATTGCATGAGGAACTAATATGCACAGTAAAATGATGATTGGGATAGGAAAAAAAAAATTGAGCTTAATCAAAATATGAAGAAAAAAATCCATATTCTTTTAACCTTCTTAATCACAACATGTTACCATTAGGTCTTATGCAAATTCCAATCGCATATTTAGATTCCTTGTGAGATTACCGTTCAGAAAATATATACTTTTATGGGGTAGAACAAGTAGTATTGCGATATGCTAATTCGAATCTCTGATGGTGTAAATGTAAAAATCTGGATATGCAACGGGAAGGGTGGCGAGTTCAAAACACATGGCCTTATATGAGAAGGCATACTGAGTAATCGATAACAACACTCATAAACGACCAGAACAACAACAATACAACTCATTGTAAGGAGAGAGATTCCGACGGATTTTTTAGAAAGTAGATTTTCTTGCAGATTTACATTTCGGATCATAAATCATGAACATATTCCAAGTTACAGAGCGATATGATTCTTATTTACCTCAAAATCATGGTTTTAGAGTGAATTTAGAGTAAAAATAAGTTGTCGGCGCAGACTCCGACAGTTTATTTTCACTCTAAAACCCATGATTTTAAAGTAATTAGGAATTGTATCGCCCTGTACCTTGAATGTATGGACCATTATGATAAGAAATGTAATCTGCAAGAAAATCTGCTTTCAATTTTTATTCGAGGATTGAGGGCGTTCCATGGAAAAGATCACATAATATATCTTTAATAACTGACAGTGTGCAATTTTGTTAAATCAACCCGACTTACCATAATTTTGTTTTCAATTGTGACAAAAGATTGAATTATCGCGCAAAAATTAGCGATAGCAAACTTCTACCTTTATCCAAGTTTTAAATGTGTAAAATAACCTCGATAACTTTTATGTGCAATTGTTGATTTTTTTTTAACAACTGGCATATTATTCAGAATAAAAGAAACTGAAAAGATAACAGAAAAAAGTTACCGAATGTTATCTTTGAGATTTATTTATTTCTTGTCTGTGGGGAGTGTCTGAATCACTCAATATTATGAGCAAAATTGGATGGAAGTGTTCTTTGAATACTGTTACGTAATCGCTCATTTCTCCGTAATAACTGAACCGAATCCAATGCGACCTCGTTCAAAGTTATCCAACTAATTTGAATACAATTTTGTTGTATGAAGTGTTCTATCCGACACTTTTTTTAGGAAGTTACGATCACCTAAAGGAGCGTTGTAAATTTTTTGGGGGACACCCTATATATTTCTAAATAAAACATAGCGGCGCCGCGGGGGGCACGGGGAAATGCCGGCGCACCCGTCACGACACCCCCAGTTCGATCCCATTTTGATCCTCAATTATCTGAATATGAAAGAAGTGCTCACTCCCCTGAGTGAATTTCATGAAGTGAGAGTGATTCACTCTTAAACAGTGGCTTTTCACCCCAAATGTTACTCTTATAGTAGTGAATTTTATACACGGTTATTTCACACAAATAGGCCTAGGCCTACACTTGACTTTTTGATTTGAAGGCATACCACTTGAGTTATGGTATTATGGAATGAATTTCTCGCTTTAAAGAGTCTGTTTAAAAATAGACACTTTTATGGGCTTTTACGCGAGAAAATAAATTTGCTATCTTCTGAAGATAGCTGCACGAGTTTGTTGTTGCAAAACAAAATCGCCATTTTATGGTGACAGGCTGCGGATGAAGACAGGCTTCGTGTAACTAATCAACTTGTCATGCGCAATAAGGGTTGTTGACATTCGACACGTTACAATATCGTATCATCGAATTGTATCCATTTTTCCTGCTTTAGATGTGAATGAACTAGGATAAAAGGTTTGTTATCAGTAAACGAGGCTTTCTAGTACTTATATAATGAAAGCACATCATCGGGTACACCATATAATTATAACGAACTGGCTATTAGCAGTACGATACTGCGAATTATTACATTTTGTCTACTATTCGCAGTACGGTTCATAGCCAATCACAAATCAGGTACCCGGAAAATACCCGGATGTCCTTTGGTCTATCCTCAAGCTTTAACTTTAGTTATTCAAATTGAAATCCAGCTTCCGGCAGCTTGGTGCTAAGCATTGGTTTCCAGTTTCCAATACGATTTATTCCGTTAAATATATACTACCGGGTTCCAAATTGTCGGTTCCTTTCATCTATGCTTAGCACCAAGCTGCTCAAAATGAGATTCATTAACATTTGCAAATATTGCTTTGGTCACTGGTACTTCAGATAAATAAATACTGACTTCTTCTCACCCACTTAACAATTGCATTCGTTATTGATGGTGACAAGGGAGACATATTACACATATTGATGTATAAATTCCAGAAGTTTATTTTGCAGTTGATTAAAATATTTACTCTATGGCAATTCCACGCGTTGCGGAATGACATTTACACACAAAAATCCACTTTCTTTTGGGTGTAAAACCCAGAGAGTTGTAGTTACTCCCCATTTTACAACTTTATTTGATAATAGCGATTGATACTAAAAAAATAAACCTAGGGAAAAAATTAGACTGCGCTTCCAAGTAGTATCCTAATTTGCATATGCAAATTTGCGTTGCGGAATTGACGCAGACGATTGGTGTTTTTTTTACATGTTTACACAAAGTGAAAACTCTGTGAACTTTTTAGAGTGTATCATTATTGAAGTTACTTTTTAGAAGGTTTGAAGTGTTAGCTAACTGACAAAAGCATTTTCATAAAACTTAATCATCAGCTAGGATGTCTAGTAGGTCATCAAAAAATAAAAGTAGGTGTTGCGGAATGACGTTGCGGAATGACAGTGTGAATTTGTGTGCAAAACTCCATAGAGAAAAGAAAAAACATGTTTTTATGTTTTAATATGCATAAAAAATAAAAGAAAGAGTAATCAGTGGCATTTCATATGTTTACAAATTCGTGAATACAAGTAACCCAACTATTTTCACATTGAAATCATCATTTACAGGTAAAGTAGCCATGATTTTGTGATAAAGTTGCCGAATTCAATAGCTTGCACATAAAAGTTGCCTAATTCAGCAAATTATGAGTTTCATCAATTTTGAAACTTTTTTAGAAGTTTAGAGTCCATATTTGAATGAATTATCATAAATAAGGATGATCTTATACAAGTACACAAAAATATCACAATTTGCTCATAAATTGCCTAAATATAGGGATTAATACCTTTGTCAATCCGCACCGTCATTCCGCAACATGTCATTCCGCAACGCTCGTTACGCTATTTATTAACAGAATTTTCCAAATTTTTTTTGATCATTGTAAAGCATGTCAATTGTGTGCAGAGAAAAAATAGTTAAATGAAATAGGGTACATTTTTTTCTTGCTATCCTAAAAAATTGTACTTTTGCGTTGCGGAATGACATGAGATTATGCAATGCATACTAATTACCTGGATTAACGAGGCTAATCGGCCGTTGATCAAATTAAATTTATATCAACACTTTTCCCACCAGTACTACTATTGTGCCTGACATTTATTTAAACATCATACCTATGTGTCTAAAAGATATGGAATAAATAAAAACAAGCCTTTTCACTGATTTTGTAAGCTGCAAATATGCAAATTTATGCTAATTAGCTAGTTTATACATCAGAAAACATAGTATCGCTAAACAAACTAAAAATTCCTGAACTTTGGACTCTTGCCTACATTATAGGCATAGAATTAAACTTTGGATGCACATTTGAAATTTTGGCTATTTGGTTGACATTTGCTTGGAATTGCCCCTATCCAGAATCCGGAACATGTTGTTTTATATTTCGTACAAGCTTTGACAATCAATTTGTTGTCCATATTCATTTTAGGCCAAAATTAAACTGGTTGTGTTGCCCTCCCTCACCAACTTTTTGGGAACTGAGTTTACCCCTCTCAACTACTAACCTAAGACTCTAACCTTTTTGATCTATTATAATGACATTTAAGAGGGGGTCTTGTTAGTAGTCCCCCCCCCCCCCCCCCACCCCCCCCCCCAACTACTAATCTGAGACACTTACTCTTTTGCACCAAAATCAATTCTAATGACATTTAAGAGGGGGGGTCTTAGGGACGCACCATTAGATTTTCAGGTGGGGGTAGGAAGTTTTTGGAGAAAGAAAAAAATCCCCTCTATAGATTATCCAGGCCAAAAAACAACAACAAAATAAGCCTCTACCCCACCCAACTAAATATGAATGAATACATTTTGTTTAAAAATTCGCCCCCTTCGGCGGCGCAAAAAAAAAAAATCCTCCCTATTCGGCGACCAAATAAATAAAAAAATTCCCCCGAACCCAACTTCTAGCTACCCCCTAAAACAAATCTAATGGTGCGTCCCTTATAAATAG
>CM069444.1:52235609-52315146 GCA_035610835.1 Ophiura sarsii
GGATTTAGAACATAATTGAGATGTAGTTCAATGCATAAAAGCTTGTAAACATGCCAATGAATAGTTTGCATAGAAAATGTATGGTTTAACTATGTTAACGTACATTATATGAGCTACTTATATTCAACCAGTCCGGTAACGTATCTGCCAGCTTGGTAACGTATCTGTTACAACTTTATGCTGTCACTTGCAGTACATTTGTATGATAATACGACTTCAGAGAAGCATCATGTGATTTCAATATTTAAATTCAAAGTAGTAGGTATGATTACATGGGGGTTGTGGGTGCGGGGAAACATTTTCAGCACCTTTGAGCCAGGAAATGTTGTAGTAACGTATCTGTTAGTTCGTTAAAAGTGATAACTTCAAGTGGTTTTCTTCAAAAAAGAGGTATTTTTAAGAATCACCCATGCATTGTTCTATGTTCTAAAACCATTTAAGTTTACGATTCTAAAGGATTTTAATTAATTCTGATTGGATGTTATTTGGTCTTTTTGGAGACTCAACTTGAACACTTTAACGGAGAATGGACCAAATAGCTGATACTAGGCCATCGGCTGTATAAAGGGATTTGGCACCTAACCAATAATATAAGCAAACACAACCAGAGTGCTAATGTAGTGGGTTTTGTTCGATATGGCAAATTTGCTTTATTCAGTCAATTTAATTGAACCCCGAAATATTTCTGACATCCCTTGTCAGGCCCCAATGGATGGCTATGACGTCAATCGGTTTTTACAGAAGCCTATCCACTGTTAAACGGTATTCAAAAAATGCCAGGATACTGTCGATGAACTTTCGGTTTTTTGACTTCAATAATTTACCAATAAAGCCTTCAATACCCATGATTACGTAGATACAAGTAGCCTGTTTAATACGTACAATTGTTAGAAATAGATGCATTGATAATAAACTATCATTCTTCTCTACATAATACCCATGGGTGATAACGCTCCAGCATGAATAGTGTTTACCAGTTACAGGCCTAGTCTATAAAAAGAATTTTAAGAAATTGACGCACTTTCAAATACCTTTTACTTTTATTTTCAAAATTAAACCTTAAAGATATATAATGCGAATATTACTGCCTAGTGGTTTATATAAATAAATATTCTAGTTTATCTACTGTCACTAAGATAACCGCCGGAACCTTCTTTCTACCCAAACATGTTAAATAGATGCTACGACCAGGGCCGACTAGACCGTTTGGACTCAGGTAATTGACCAGTTAAATCCTTTGCATTGCCTCATAATTTCAAACCCAAACAACAAATAAACACTGCACAAAAAGAAAGTAACCACTTTTTTCGAGACACCCTGTGTTTAATTCCTAGGGCCTTAAATAAATACAAAATATGGGAAAGAACAGGAACTTTCTCTCGCACATTTTGATACCTCATTTGTCACAATAGCATAAATATTGATGAAGCAGTGGCCATCTGAATGACAAATGATGCAGTTTCCATTGTTGCACTTAACCCAATACCCATGAAAAGAGCGTAAACAAAACAGTAAATCTAAAGAGTACTTCGTTCTCTCTCTCCATGAAAAGACAATCATAATCTGAACATCTCACATCATCAATTGTTTCCAACACCTCACTGTATATGAGACAGGCTGTCCCAAAACAAAATACAACGTGATTTTAGTTGAACGTAAATTCCTAAAAATCAGTGTAGAATGAATTATTTCAAACTTCAAAAAATAAAGCGGGAAATAAAGTTGCATTAGTTTGTTATAATTTGATGAAAACCGCATTGGCTTCGGTTCAATAATTTAGTGAAATGAGCGATTACATACAGTACATTATACAGGTAATAAATGGGCCTCTAACTCTAAAAATATATATGCTACCTGAAAATATTAAATTATAAAGTTGTTTGAAAATTCATCTTCTTTAACGTGAGATATTGCACGCTAGGATCGGTTGATTGATTATTGAGGAAGTGCCACTCTAAAATGTAAGGTGAAGTCTGATTTTCATGTTCACATTTTAATTTTCTACACGCGGACCGTACCCATCTACGGGTACCTTATCGATTAATACCGGTAGTGCAATTGGGGATGCGCAGGTTGGACAGTCGGCCGTATTGTTCCGATGGATCAATACGCCACACACACACTACCTGTCATACTCTCCCCCGTGTTGAAATGTAAAATGTGAAAATGAAATAGTGACTTTACCTTACATTTTGGATTGTCACTTCTTCGAAATTCAGCCGATCCTAGCGTGCAATATCTCATATTAAAGATGATACATTTTTTAACAACTTTATAATTTAATATTTTTAGATAGGATATCTATTTTTAGAGTTAAAAGCTCATTTATTACCTGTATAGTTACTTTTTTTGATGACTGTATATAATTATTACATATTAATTTAATTTAAGTGGCAATAAGGAACTTCTTTTGACGAGTGTATGTTGTTTACAATATTATGTCAAAACCAGATTACCACACCTAGCATGCCTAGACCAGTTTTTTCTTTGAAAATATCGCCGATGCGCGACTAAAAGTATGTGAATTTTACGCAAAGTGTGTGGAATTATTCGTATATACTATACTGTATACATGTATATACAAGTGAACATATTCAGACTTTACTATGTTTCCAATGATTTCTGATATTGTGGAACTCTGTAAAATCTGTAAAATGCTGGTCATCATTATGTGTAATATTGTAAGCGAAATCATGATGAATTAATTCTAATAAAATATTGAATATAGGCCTAATTGCAATGTAAAATTGGAAATTAATTATAAACTGACGACTATGACAGAACCATTATTTCTCCTCAATCATGCTCCATTGAATATAGTTTTTTTTAAATCCATCATTATTCCTTTTCAAAATACAAGAAAATTGTTATAGATGTCAAAAAAGGGTAATTAACCAACTGTGATCAAGGAACCCGGACCGATAAGCCTCTATCCTGCCCCAGATTCAATTACTGGTTGAAAGACCACGGTTACCACCGAAATTGATGGGGATTGATATGGCGCGTGTGTACAGATGCAAGCATGAGTACCGAACTCGTATCGGTTCCATGCGTATTTCTGATCCTCAGCGCGACTTGTATGATCAATATCGCTACATGTGTGCTATCCATGTCGATATTAAAAAGAAATTCACGCCAATCGTTTGAAAACAAATAAGCTGGAAAAGAAGCTATTGTTTAGTATTAATAATGGTGTCAATCTATTGTTGAAGATTAAGGTAAATGACGTTTCAGAAATATAATTTTCAGTTCTTCATAGATGTAATTGTTTGTGCTACCCATTTGGTTATTGTACTTTGTACCGAAGCCAGCAATAGAGGGCGACACCACTTCCTCATGTGTGCTATCCATTTTGATATTAGAAAGAAATTCACGGTAATTACCGTTGTTTAGTAAATCATCGTGTTATATTATTGTAAAAGGGCGCACAGCACTAAATCACTCCTCGTTTTGTGTAATGGTAGTAAGTTCCGGCAAAAACAAAAAACGATTTTGTGATTAATGGGGTCCTTTGGGAATCAGTTTGGCGTGAGGATAGCGTTTCATAATTAAAATGAAAGATAATCTCTTGTACTTTGATCAGGATATTGCAAAATATTGATTTTCGATTGTATTGAAAATTTATCACGTGTATGAACATACGTGATCGGAGGCGGTTAGAAGGCCAGCGTCCGGGCTGAAATTAGGGGTGGCGCTGTTTAAATGATCGTATCGTAAAATCGAATTGGAAGGTGTAACACTTCTTGACGATTTTATGAAATTTGAATGTTTGTTTATTAGAATAAAGCATTCGAGACGTTCCAAAAATGGTTACTAAGGGCCCAAAATAGCGACTCTTTTAGCCCTAATTTACATGTAATCCAATGGGCGGTATATTTAGTGCTGTGCCCCCTTGTAACACGCAGTGGTGACACTCGATTTATATCGATTTGCATTGATTTTGAGTCTATAAAAGAGGTAATTTTATCTTAATTTCAAAGAAAATCATATTTCTGTCCATGTCATACATAAATATCATGAACACGACCCAATTTTCTTACAAATTTGGAGCAAAAACAGTTGAAGAGCATCATTTTACTAACATTTCCTTTTTTTAATATTTTACTCACAATAATGGACCCCTCGCCATGGTTATCCGATTATAAACCTACATATCTATGCTCGTTTTATCAATCAGGGGCTTAACAAATAAAGTTGAAATAAATGTTTTTAAACCCATTTGTCATTGATATCAAATCATGTCGGGGGGGGGGGGGGGGGGGGGTGACCAGGTTTAATTTGGGCCTAAATTAAGACAAAAATAAGGCTTTTAATGTATCAAAATGTCAATAACAGTACTCTGGGCAATTCCCTAGAGGATATAACCCAACATAAATTACATTGGGAGTTTACCTGACACACGATACATTATACGTGACAGATAAAAAGACAATTTAGGCCTATTATTAATTCAAAATTGAAACGTTTTTTACCCATACCCCTAAAATTCGGCAATTTTGGACCTACACTTTTTACATTTGTATCTAAGGTTTGATATAGGGTGTGCACGCCATTGCGTAATCAGTTTCATGGTTCATCGGGTTATTAAAACATTGCATATATATACTTTTAAGATAATATGAAACATAAATAGTCTCATTAACATCTCATGATGAATGAAAGAGATTATAAAAACATAGAAATTCTGCAAAATGGCCTTAAAGTGCCCAAAATTCGAACATTAGAAATTGAGTATCGATGCGTTAAGTAACATAACTTTAGTTAGAGGTGGTATATAATTTAACTATTTTGACAGTTTATCTTGATATTACTTGGTGTTTACAAAAATGCAACAAAAAAAAGTGTTTATTTTTTTTATTGTGTGTTAAACACGCAGTGGTGACACTCGATTTATATCGATTTGCATTGATTTTGAGTCTATAAAAGAGGTAATTTTATCTTAATTTCAAAGAAAATCATATTTCTGTCCATGTCATACATAAATATCATGAACACGACCCAATTTTCTTACAAATTTGGAGCAAAAACAGTTGAAGAGCATCATTTTACTAACATTTCCTTTTTTTAATATTTTACTCACAATAATGGACCCCTCGCCATGGTTATCCGATTATAAACCTACATATCTATGCTCGTTTTATCAATCAGGGGCTTAACAAATAAAGTTGAAATAAATGTTTTTAAACCCATTTGTCATTGATATCAAATCATGTCGGGGGGGGGGGGGGGGGGGGGGGTGACCAGGTTTAATTTGGGCCTAAATTAAGACAAAAATAAGGCTTTTAATGTATCAAAATGTCAATAACAGTACTCTGGGCAATTCCCTAGAGGATATAACCCAACATAAATTACATTGGGAGTTTACCTGACACACGATACATTATACGTGACAGATAAAAAGACAATTTAGGCCTATTATTAATTCAAAATTGAAACGTTTTTTACCCATACCCCTAAAATTCGGCA
The DNA here is from genome assembly GCA_035610835.1 of Ophiura sarsii. NCBI lineage: Eukaryota > Metazoa > Echinodermata > Ophiuroidea > Amphilepidida > Ophiuridae > Ophiura > Ophiura sarsii. The sequence goes on from CM069444.1 coordinate 52,241,076, forward strand.
ATTTTGGACCTACACTTTTTACATTTGTATCTAAGGTTTGATATAGGGTGTGCACGCCATTGCGTAATCAGTTTCATGGTTCATCGGGTTATTAAAACATTGCATATATATACTTTTAAGATAATATGAAACATAAATAGTCTCATTAACATCTCATGATGAATGAAAGAGATTATAAAAACATAGAAATTCTGCAAAATGGCCTTAAAGTGCCCAAAATTCGAACATTAGAAATTGAGTATCGATGCGTTAAGTAACATAACTTTAGTTAGAGGTGGTATATAATTTAACTATTTTGACAGTTTATCTTGATATTACTTGGTGTTTACAAAAATGCAACAAAAAAAAGTGTTTATTTTTTTTATTGTGTGTTAAAGGGCGCACAGCACTAAATCACTCCTCGTTTTGTGTAATGGTAGTAAGTTCCGGCAAAAACAAAAAACGATTTTGTGATTAATGGGGTCCTTTGGGAATCAGTTTGGCGTGAGGATAGCGTTTCATAATTAAAATGAAAGATAATCTCTTGTACTTTGATCAGGATATTGCAAAATATTGATTTTCGATTGTATTGAAAATTTATCACGTGTATGAACATACGTGATCGGAGGCGGTTAGAAGGCCAGCGTCCGGGCTGAAATTAGGGGTGGCGCTGTTTAAATGATCGTATCGTAAAATCGAATTGGAAGGTGTAACACTTCTTGACGATTTTATGAAATTTGAATGTTTGTTTATTAGAATAAAGCATTCGAGACGTTCCAAAAATGGTTACTAAGGGCCCAAAATAGCGACTCTTTTAGCCCTAATTTACATGTAATCCAATGGGCGGTATATTTAGTGCTGTGCCCCCTTGTAACACGCAGTGGTGACACTCGATTTATATCGATTTGCATTGATTTTGAGTCTATAAAAGAGGTAATTTTATCTTAATTTCAAAGAAAATCATATTTCTGTCCATGTCATACATAAATATCATGAACACGACCCAATTTTCTTACAAATTTGGAGCAAAAACAGTTGAAGAGCATCATTTTACTAACATTTCCTTTTTTTAATATTTTACTCACAATAATGGACCCCTCGCCATGGTTATCCGATTATAAACCTACATATCTATGCTCGTTTTATCAATCAGGGGCTTAACAAATAAAGTTGAAATAAATGTTTTTAAACCCATTTGTCATTGATATCAAATCATGTCGGGGGGGGGGGGGGGGTGACCAGGTTTAATTTGGGCCTAAATTAAGACAAAAATAAGGCTTTTAATGTATCAAAATGTCAATAACAGTACTCTGGGCAATTCCCTAGAGGATATAACCCAACATAAATTACATTGGGAGTTTACCTGACACACGATACATTATACGTGACAGATAAAAAGACAATTTAGGCCTATTATTAATTCAAAATTGAAACGTTTTTTACCCATACCCCTAAAATTCGGCAATTTTGGACCTACACTTTTTACATTTGTATCTAAGGTTTGATATAGGGTGTGCACGCCATTGCGTAATCAGTTTCATGGTTCATCGGGTTATTAAAACATTGCATATATATACTTTTAAGATAATATGAAACATAAATAGTCTCATTAACATCTCATGATGAATGAAAGAGATTATAAAAACATAGAAATTCTGCAAAATGGCCTTAAAGTGCCCAAAATTCGAACATTAGAAATTGAGTATCGATGCGTTAAGTAACATAACTTTAGTTAGAGGTGGTATATAATTTAACTATTTTGACAGTTTATCTTGATATTACTTGGTGTTTACAAAAATGCAACAAAAAAAAGTGTTTATTTTTTTTATTGTGTGTTAAACACGCAGTGGTGACACTCGATTTATATCGATTTGCATTGATTTTGAGTCTATAAAAGAGGTAATTTTATCTTAATTTCAAAGAAAATCATATTTCTGTCCATGTCATACATAAATATCATGAACACGACCCAATTTTCTTACAAATTTGGAGCAAAAACAGTTGAAGAGCATCATTTTACTAACATTTCCTTTTTTTAATATTTTACTCACAATAATGGACCCCTCGCCATGGTTATCCGATTATAAACCTACATATCTATGCTCGTTTTATCAATCAGGGGCTTAACAAATAAAGTTGAAATAAATGTTTTTAAACCCATTTGTCATTGATATCAAATCATGTCGGGGGGGGGGGGGGGGGGGGTGACCAGGTTTAATTTGGGCCTAAATTAAGACAAAAATAAGGCTTTTAATGTATCAAAATGTCAATAACAGTACTCTGGGCAATTCCCTAGAGGATATAACCCAACATAAATTACATTGGGAGTTTACCTGACACACGATACATTATACGTGACAGATAAAAAGACAATTTAGGCCTATTATTAATTCAAAATTGAAACGTTTTTTACCCATACCCCTAAAATTCGGCAATTTTGGACCTACACTTTTTACATTTGTATCTAAGGTTTGATATAGGGTGTGCACGCCATTGCGTAATCAGTTTCATGGTTCATCGGGTTATTAAAACATTGCATATATATACTTTTAAGATAATATGAAACATAAATAGTCTCATTAACATCTCATGATGAATGAAAGAGATTATAAAAACATAGAAATTCTGCAAAATGGCCTTAAAGTGCCCAAAATTCGAACATTAGAAATTGAGTATCGATGCGTTAAGTAACATAACTTTAGTTAGAGGTGGTATATAATTTAACTATTTTGACAGTTTATCTTGATATTACTTGGTGTTTACAAAAATGCAACAAAAAAAAGTGTTTATTTTTTTTATTGTGTGTTAAAGGGCGCACAGCACTAAATCACTCCTCGTTTTGTGTAATGGTAGTAAGTTCCGGCAAAAACAAAAAACGATTTTGTGATTAATGGGGTCCTTTGGGAATCAGTTTGGCGTGAGGATAGCGTTTCATAATTAAAATGAAAGATAATCTCTTGTACTTTGATCAGGATATTGCAAAATATTGATTTTCGATTGTATTGAAAATTTATCACGTGTATGAACATACGTGATCGGAGGCGGTTAGAAGGCCAGCGTCCGGGCTGAAATTAGGGGTGGCGCTGTTTAAATGATCGTATCGTAAAATCGAATTGGAAGGTGTAACACTTCTTGACGATTTTATGAAATTTGAATGTTTGTTTATTAGAATAAAGCATTCGAGACGTTCCAAAAATGGTTACTAAGGGCCCAAAATAGCGACTCTTTTAGCCCTAATTTACATGTAATCCAATGGGCGGTATATTTAGTGCTGTGCCCCCTTGTAACACGCAGTGGTGACACTCGATTTATATCGATTTGCATTGATTTTGAGTCTATAAAAGAGGTAATTTTATCTTAATTTCAAAGAAAATCATATTTCTGTCCATGTCATACATAAATATCATGAACACGACCCAATTTTCTTACAAATTTGGAGCAAAAACAGTTGAAGAGCATCATTTTACTAACATTTCCTTTTTTTAATATTTTACTCACAATAATGGACCCCTCGCCATGGTTATCCGATTATAAACCTACATATCTATGCTCGTTTTATCAATCAGGGGCTTAACAAATAAAGTTGAAATAAATGTTTTTAAACCCATTTGTCATTGATATCAAATCATGTCGGGGGGGGGGGGGGGGGGGGTGACCAGGTTTAATTTGGGCCTAAATTAAGACAAAAATAAGGCTTTTAATGTATCAAAATGTCAATAACAGTACTCTGGGCAATTCCCTAGAGGATATAACCCAACATAAATTACATTGGGAGTTTACCTGACACACGATACATTATACGTGACAGATAAAAAGACAATTTAGGCCTATTATTAATTCAAAATTGAAACGTTTTTTACCCATACCCCTAAAATTCGGCAATTTTGGACCTACACTTTTTACATTTGTATCTAAGGTTTGATATAGGGTGTGCACGCCATTGCGTAATCAGTTTCATGGTTCATCGGGTTATTAAAACATTGCATATATATACTTTTAAGATAATATGAAACATAAATAGTCTCATTAACATCTCATGATGAATGAAAGAGATTATAAAAACATAGAAATTCTGCAAAATGGCCTTAAAGTGCCCAAAATTCGAACATTAGAAATTGAGTATCGATGCGTTAAGTAACATAACTTTAGTTAGAGGTGGTATATAATTTAACTATTTTGACAGTTTATCTTGATATTACTTGGTGTTTACAAAAATGCAACAAAAAAAAGTGTTTATTTTTTTTATTGTGTGTTAAACACGCAGTGGTGACACTCGATTTATATCGATTTGCATTGATTTTGAGTCTATAAAAGAGGTAATTTTATCTTAATTTCAAAGAAAATCATATTTCTGTCCATGTCATACATAAATATCATGAACACGACCCAATTTTCTTACAAATTTGGAGCAAAAACAGTTGAAGAGCATCATTTTACTAACATTTCCTTTTTTTAATATTTTACTCACAATAATGGACCCCTCGCCATGGTTATCCGATTATAAACCTACATATCTATGCTCGTTTTATCAATCAGGGGCTTAACAAATAAAGTTGAAATAAATGTTTTTAAACCCATTTGTCATTGATATCAAATCATGTCGGGGGGGGGGGGGGGGGGGGGGGGGTGACCAGGTTTAATTTGGGCCTAAATTAAGACAAAAATAAGGCTTTTAATGTATCAAAATGTCAATAACAGTACTCTGGGCAATTCCCTAGAGGATATAACCCAACATAAATTACATTGGGAGTTTACCTGACACACGATACATTATACGTGACAGATAAAAAGACAATTTAGGCCTATTATTAATTCAAAATTGAAACGTTTTTTACCCATACCCCTAAAATTCGGCAATTTTGGACCTACACTTTTTACATTTGTATCTAAGGTTTGATATAGGGTGTGCACGCCATTGCGTAATCAGTTTCATGGTTCATCGGGTTATTAAAACATTGCATATATATACTTTTAAGATAATATGAAACATAAATAGTCTCATTAACATCTCATGATGAATGAAAGAGATTATAAAAACATAGAAATTCTGCAAAATGGCCTTAAAGTGCCCAAAATTCGAACATTAGAAATTGAGTATCGATGCGTTAAGTAACATAACTTTAGTTAGAGGTGGTATATAATTTAACTATTTTGACAGTTTATCTTGATATTACTTGGTGTTTACAAAAATGCAACAAAAAAAAGTGTTTATTTTTTTTATTGTGTGTTGTAACACGCAGTGGTGACACTCGATTTATATCGATTTGCATTGATTTTGAGTCTATAAAAGAGGTAATTTTATCTTAATTTCAAAGAAAATCATATTTCTGTCCATGTCATACATAAATATCATGAACACGACCCAATTTTCTTACAAATTTGGAGCAAAAACAGTTGAAGAGCATCATTTTACTAACATTTCCTTTTTTTAATATTTTACTCACAATAATGGACCCCTCGCCATGGTTATCCGATTATAAACCTACATATCTATGCTCGTTTTATCAATCAGGGGCTTAACAAATAAAGTTGAAATAAATGTTTTTAAACCCATTTGTCATTGATATCAAATCATGTCGGGGGGGGGGGGGGGGGGGGGGGTGACCAGGTTTAATTTGGGCCTAAATTAAGACAAAAATAAGGCTTTTAATGTATCAAAATGTCAATAACAGTACTCTGGGCAATTCCCTAGAGGATATAACCCAACATAAATTACATTGGGAGTTTACCTGACACACGATACATTATACGTGACAGATAAAAAGACAATTTAGGCCTATTATTAATTCAAAATTGAAACGTTTTTTACCCATACCCCTAAAATTCGGCAATTTTGGACCTACACTTTTTACATTTGTATCTAAGGTTTGATATAGGGTGTGCACGCCATTGCGTAATCAGTTTCATGGTTCATCGGGTTATTAAAACATTGCATATATATACTTTTAAGATAATATGAAACATAAATAGTCTCATTAACATCTCATGATGAATGAAAGAGATTATAAAAACATAGAAATTCTGCAAAATGGCCTTAAAGTGCCCAAAATTCGAACATTAGAAATTGAGTATCGATGCGTTAAGTAACATAACTTTAGTTAGAGGTGGTATATAATTTAACTATTTTGACAGTTTATCTTGATATTACTTGGTGTTTACAAAAATGCAACAAAAAAAAGTGTTTATTTTTTTTATTGTGTGTTAAACACGCAGTGGTGACACTCGATTTATATCGATTTGCATTGATTTTGAGTCTATAAAAGAGGTAATTTTATCTTAATTTCAAAGAAAATCATATTTCTGTCCATGTCATACATAAATATCATGAACACGACCCAATTTTCTTACAAATTTGGAGCAAAAACAGTTGAAGAGCATCATTTTACTAACATTTCCTTTTTTTAATATTTTACTCACAATAATGGACCCCTCGCCATGGTTATCCGATTATAAACCTACATATCTATGCTCGTTTTATCAATCAGGGGCTTAACAAATAAAGTTGAAATAAATGTTTTTAAACCCATTTGTCATTGATATCAAATCATGTCGGGGGGGGGGGGTGACCAGGTTTAATTTGGGCCTAAATTAAGACAAAAATAAGGCTTTTAATGTATCAAAATGTCAATAACAGTACTCTGGGCAATTCCCTAGAGGATATAACCCAACATAAATTACATTGGGAGTTTACCTGACACACGATACATTATACGTGACAGATAAAAAGACAATTTAGGCCTATTATTAATTCAAAATTGAAACGTTTTTTACCCATACCCCTAAAATTCGGCAATTTTGGACCTACACTTTTTACATTTGTATCTAAGGTTTGATATAGGGTGTGCACGCCATTGCGTAATTAGTTTCATGGTTCATCGGGTTATTAAAACATTGCATATATATACTTTTAAGATAATATGAAACATAAATAGTCTCATTAACATCTCATGATGAATGAAAGAGATTATAAAAACATAGAAATTCTGCAAAATGGCCTTAAAGTGCCCAAAATTCGAACATTAGAAATTGAGTATCGATGCGTTAAGTAACATAACTTTAGTTAGAGGTGGTATATAATTTAACTATTTTGACAGTTTATCTTGATATTACTTGGTGTTTACAAAAATGCAACAAAAAAAAGTGTTTATTTTTTTTATTGTGTGTTAAACACGCAGTGATGACACTCGATTTATATCGATTTGCATTGATTTTGAGTCTATAAAAGAGGTAATTTTATCTTAATTTCAAAGAAAATCATATTTCTGTCCATGTCATACATAAATATCATGAACACGACCCAATTTTCTTACAAATTTGGAGCAAAAACAGTTGAAGAGCATCATTTTACTAACATTTCCTTTTTTTAATATTTTACTCACAATAATGGACCCCTCGCCATGGTTATCCGATTATAAACCTACATATCTATGCTCGTTTTATCAATCAGGGGCTTAACAAATAAAGTTGAAATAAATGTTTTTAAACCCATTTGTCATTGATATCAAATCATGTCGGGGGGGGGGGGGGGGTGACCAGGTTTAATTTGGGCCTAAATTAAGACAAAAATAAGGCTTTTAATGTATCAAAATGTCAATAACAGTACTCTGGGCAATTCCCTAGAGGATATAACCCAACATAAATTACATTGGGAGTTTACCTGACACACGATACATTATACGTGACAGATAAAAAGACAATTTAGGCCTATTATTAATTCAAAATTGAAACGTTTTTTACCCATACCCCTAAAATTCGGCAATTTTGGACCTACACTTTTTACATTTGTATCTAAGGTTTGATATAGGGTGTGCACGCCATTGCGTAATCAGTTTCATGGTTCATCGGGTTATTAAAACATTGCATATATATACTTTTAAGATAATATGAAACATAAATAGTCTCATTAACATCTCATGATGAATGAAAGAGATTATAAAAACATAGAAATTCTGCAAAATGGCCTTAAAGTGCCCAAAATTCGAACATTAGAAATTGAGTATCGATGCGTTAAGTAACATAACTTTAGTTAGAGGTGGTATATAATTTAACTATTTTGACAGTTTATCTTGATATTACTTGGTGTTTACAAAAATGCAACAAAAAAAAGTTTTTATTTTTTTTATTGTGTGTTAAACACGCAGTGGTGACACTCGATTTATATCGATTTGCATTGATTTTGAGTCTATAAAAGAGGTAATTTTATCTTAATTTCAAAGAAAATCATATTTCTGTCCATGTCATACATAAATATCATGAACACGACCCAATTTTCTTACAAATTTGGAGCAAAAACAGTTGAAGAGCATCATTTTACTAACATTTCCTTTTTTTAATATTTTACTCACAATAATGGACCCCTCGCCATGGTTATCCGATTATAAACCTACATATCTATGCTCGTTTTATCAATCAGGGGCTTAACAAATAAAGTTGAAATAAATGTTTTTAAACCCATTTGTCATTGATATCAAATCATGTCGGGGGGGGGGGGGGGGGGTGACCAGGTTTAATTTGGGCCTAAATTAAGACAAAAATAAGGCTTTTAATGTATCAAAATGTCAATAACAGTACTCTGGGCAATTCCCTAGAGGATATAACCCAACATAAATTACATTGGGAGTTTACCTGACACACGATACATTATACGTGACAGATAAAAAGACAATTTAGGCCTATTATTAATTCAAAATTGAAACGTTTTTTACCCATACCCCTAAAATTCGGCAATTTTGGACCTACACTTTTTACATTTGTATCTAAGGTTTGATATAGGGTGTGCACGCCATTGCGTAATCAGTTTCATGGTTCATCGGGTTATTAAAACATTGCATATATATACTTTTAAGATAATATGAAACATAAATAGTCTCATTAACATCTCATGATGAATGAAAGAGATTATAAAAACATAGAAATTCTGCAAAATGGCCTTAAAGTGCCCAAAATTCGAACATTAGAAATTGAGTATCGATGCGTTAAGTAACATAACTTTAGTTAGAGGTGGTATATAATTTAACTATTTTGACAGTTTATCTTGATATTACTTGGTGTTTACAAAAATGCAACAAAAAAAAGTGTTTATTTTTTTTATTGTGTGTTAAACACGCAGTGGTGACACTCGATTTATATCGATTTGCATTGATTTTGAGTCTATAAAAGAGGTAATTTTATCTTAATTTCAAAGAAAATCATATTTCTGTCCATGTCATACATAAATATCATGAACACGACCCAATTTTCTTACAAATTTGGAGCAAAAACAGTTGAAGAGCATCATTTTACTAACATTTCCTTTTTTTAATATTTTACTCACAATAATGGACCCCTCGCCATGGTTATCCGATTATAAACCTACATATCTATGCTCGTTTTATCAATCAGGGGCTTAACAAATAAAGTTGAAATAAATGTTTTTAAACCCATTTGTCATTGATATCAAATCATGTCGGGGGGGGGGGGTGACCAGGTTTAATTTGGGCCTAAATTAAGACAAAAATAAGGCTTTTAATGTATCAAAATGTCAATAACAGTACTCTGGGCAATTCCCTAGAGGATATAACCCAACATAAATTACATTGGGAGTTTACCTGACACACGATACATTATACGTGACAGATAAAAAGACAATTTAGGCCTATTATTAATTCAAAATTGAAACGTTTTTTACCCATACCCCTAAAATTCGGCAATTTTGGACCTACACTTTTTACATTTGTATCTAAGGTTTGATATAGGGTGTGCACGCCATTGCGTAATCAGTTTCATGGTTCATCGGGTTATTAAAACATTGCATATATATACTTTTAAGATAATATGAAACATAAATAGTCTCATTAACATCTCATGATGAATGAAAGAGATTATAAAAACATAGAAATTCTGCAAAATGGCCTTAAAGTGCCCAAAATTCGAACATTAGAAATTGAGTATCGATGCGTTAAGTAACATAACTTTAGTTAGAGGTGGTATATAATTTAACTATTTTGACAGTTTATCTTGATATTACTTGGTGTTTACAAAAATGCAACAAAAAAAAGTGTTTATTTTTTTTATTGTGTGTTAAACACGCAGTGGTGACACTCGATTTATATCGATTTGCATTGATTTTGAGTCTATAAAAGAGGTAATTTTATCTTAATTTCAAAGAAAATCATATTTCTGTCCATGTCATACATAAATATCATGAACACGACCCAATTTTCTTACAAATTTGGAGCAAAAACAGTTGAAGAGCATCATTTTACTAACATTTCCTTTTTTTAATATTTTACTCACAATAATGGACCCCTCGCCATGGTTATCCGATTCTAAACCTACATATCTATGCTCGTTTTATCAATCAGGGGCTTAACAAATAAAGTTGAAATAAATGTTTTTAAACCCATTTGTCATTGATATCAAATCATGTCGGGGGGGGGGGGGGTGACCAGGTTTAATTTGGGCCTAAATTAAGACAAAAATAAGGCTTTTAATGTATCAAAATGTCAATAACAGTACTCTGGGCAATTCCCTAGAGGATATAACCCAACATAAATTACATTGGGAGTTTACCTGACACACGATACATTATACGTGACAGATAAAAAGACAATTTAGGCCTATTATTAATTCAAAATTGAAACGTTTTTTACCCATACCCCTAAAATTCGGCAATTTTGGACCTACACTTTTTACATTTGTATCTAAGGTTTGATATAGGGTGTGCACGCCATTGCGTAATCAGTTTCATGGTTCATCGGGTTATTAAAACATTGCATATATATACTTTTAAGATAATATGAAACATAAATAGTCTCATTAACATCTCATGATGAATGAAAGAGATTATAAAAACATAGAAATTCTGCAAAATGGCCTTAAAGTGCCCAAAATTCGAACATTAGAAATTGAGTATCGATGCGTTAAGTAACATAACTTTAGTTAGAGGTGGTATATAATTTAACTATTTTGACAGTTTATCTTGATATTACTTGGTGTTTACAAAAATGCAACAAAAAAAAGTGTTTATTTTTTTTATTGTGTGTTAAACACGCAGTGGTGACACTCGATTTATATCGATTTGCATTGATTTTGAGTCTATAAAAGAGGTAATTTTATCTTAATTTCAAAGAAAATCATATTTCTGTCCATGTCATACATAAATATCATGAACACGACCCAATTTTCTTACAAATTTGGAGCAAAAACAGTTGAAGAGCATCATTTTACTAACATTTCCTTTTTTTAATATTTTACTCACAATAATGGACCCCTCGCCATGGTTATCCGATTATAAACCTACATATCTATGCTCGTTTTATCAATCAGGGGCTTAACAAATAAAGTTGAAATAAATGTTTTTAAACCCATTTGTCATTGATATCAAATCATGTCGGGGGGGGGGGGGGGGGGGGGGGTGACCAGGTTTAATTTGGGCCTAAATTAAGACAAAAATAAGGCTTTTAATGTATCAAAATGTCAATAACAGTACTCTGGGCAATTCCCTAGAGGATATAACCCAACATAAATTACATTGGGAGTTTACCTGACACACGATACATTATACGTGACAGATAAAAAGACAATTTAGGCCTATTATTAATTCAAAATTGAAACGTTTTTTACCCATACCCCTAAAATTCGGCAATTTTGGACCTACACTTTTTACATTTGTATCTAAGGTTTGATATAGGGTGTGCACGCCATTGCGTAATCAGTTTCATGGTTCATCGGGTTATTAAAACATTGCATATATATACTTTTAAGATAATATGAAACATAAATAGTCTCATTAACATCTCATGATGAATGAAAGAGATTATAAAAACATAGAAATTCTGCAAAATGGCCTTAAAGTGCCCAAAATTCGAACATTAGAAATTGAGTATCGATGCGTTAAGTAACATAACTTTAGTTAGAGGTGGTATATAATTTAACTATTTTGACAGTTTATCTTGATATTACTTGGTGTTTACAAAAATGCAACAAAAAAAAGTGTTTATTTTTTTTATTGTGTGTTAAACACGCAGTGGTGACACTCGATTTATATCGATTTGCATTGATTTTGAGTCTATAAAAGAGGTAATTTTATCTTAATTTCAAAGAAAATCATATTTCTGTCCATGTCATACATAAATATCATGAACACGACCCAATTTTCTTACAAATTTGGAGCAAAAACAGTTGAAGAGCATCATTTTACTAACATTTCCTTTTTTTAATATTTTACTCACAATAATGGACCCCTCGCCATGGTTATCCGATTATAAACCTACATATCTATGCTCGTTTTATCAATCAGGGGCTTAACAAATAAAGTTGAAATAAATGTTTTTAAACCCATTTGTCATTGATATCAAATCATGTCGGGGGGGGGGGGGGGGTGACCAGGTTTAATTTGGGCCTAAATTAAGACAAAAATAAGGCTTTTAATGTATCAAAATGTCAATAACAGTACTCTGGGCAATTCCCTAGAGGATATAACCCAACATAAATTACATTGGGAGTTTACCTGACACACGATACATTATACGTGACAGATAAAAAGACAATTTAGGCCTATTATTAATTCAAAATTGAAACGTTTTTTACCCATACCCCTAAAATTCGGCAATTTTGGACCTACACTTTTTACATTTGTATCTAAGGTTTGATATAGGGTGTGCACGCCATTGCGTAATCAGTTTCATGGTTCATCGGGTTATTAAAACATTGCATATATATACTTTTAAGATAATATGAAACATAAATAGTCTCATTAACATCTCATGATGAATGAAAGAGATTATAAAAACATAGAAATTCTGCAAAATGGCCTTAAAGTGCCCAAAATTCGAACATTAGAAATTGAGTATCGATGCGTTAAGTAACATAACTTTAGTTAGAGGTGGTATATAATTTAACTATTTTGACAGTTTATCTTGATATTACTTGGTGTTTACAAAAATGCAACAAAAAAAAGTTTTTATTTTTTTTATTGTGTGTTAAACACGCAGTGGTGACACTCGATTTATATCGATTTGCATTGATTTTGAGTCTATAAAAGAGGTAATTTTATCTTAATTTCAAAGAAAATCATATTTCTGTCCATGTCATACATAAATATCATGAACACGACCCAATTTTCTTACAAATTTGGAGCAAAAACAGTTGAAGAGCATCATTTTACTAACATTTCCTTTTTTTAATATTTTACTCACAATAATGGACCCCTCGCCATGGTTATCCGATTATAAACCTACATATCTATGCTCGTTTTATCAATCAGGGGCTTAACAAATAAAGTTGAAATAAATGTTTTTAAACCCATTTGTCATTGATATCAAATCATGTCGGGGGGGGGGGGGGGGGTGACCAGGTTTAATTTGGGCCTAAATTAAGACAAAAATAAGGCTTTTAATGTATCAAAATGTCAATAACAGTACTCTGGGCAATTCCCTAGAGGATATAACCCAACATAAATTACATTGGGAGTTTACCTGACACACGATACATTATACGTGACAGATAAAAAGACAATTTAGGCCTATTATTAATTCAAAATTGAAACGTTTTTTACCCATACCCCTAAAATTCGGCAATTTTGGACCTACACTTTTTACATTTGTATCTAAGGTTTGATATAGGGTGTGCACGCCATTGCGTAATCAGTTTCATGGTTCATCGGGTTATTAAAACATTGCATATATATACTTTTAAGATAATATGAAACATAAATAGTCTCATTAACATCTCATGATGAATGAAAGAGATTATAAAAACATAGAAATTCTGCAAAATGGCCTTAAAGTGCCCAAAATTCGAACATTAGAAATTGAGTATCGATGCGTTAAGTAACATAACTTTAGTTAGAGGTGGTATATAATTTAACTATTTTGACAGTTTATCTTGATATTACTTGGTGTTTACAAAAATGCAACAAAAAAAAGTGTTTATTTTTTTTATTGTGTGTTAAACACGCAGTGGTGACACTCGATTTATATCGATTTGCATTGATTTTGAGTCTATAAAAGAGGTAATTTTATCTTAATTTCAAAGAAAATCATATTTCTGTCCATGTCATACATAAATATCATGAACACGACCCAATTTTCTTACAAATTTGGAGCAAAAACAGTTGAAGAGCATCATTTTACTAACATTTCCTTTTTTTAATATTTTACTCACAATAATGGACCCCTCGCCATGGTTATCCGATTATAAACCTACATATCTATGCTCGTTTTATCAATCAGGGGCTTAACAAATAAAGTTGAAATAAATGTTTTTAAACCCATTTGTCATTGATATCAAATCATGTCGGGGGGGGGGGGGGGGGTGACCAGGTTTAATTTGGGCCTAAATTAAGACAAAAATAAGGCTTTTAATGTATCAAAATGTCAATAACAGTACTCTGGGCAATTCCCTAGAGGATATAACCCAACATAAATTACATTGGGAGTTTACCTGACACACGATACATTATACGTGACAGATAAAAAGACAATTTAGGCCTATTATTAATTCAAAATTGAAACGTTTTTTACCCATACCCCTAAAATTCGGCAATTTTGGACCTACACTTTTTACATTTGTATCTAAGGTTTGATATAGGGTGTGCACGCCATTGCGTAATCAGTTTCATGGTTCATCGGGTTATTAAAACATTGCATATATATACTTTTAAGATAATATGAAACATAAATAGTCTCATTAACATCTCATGATGAATGAAAGAGATTATAAAAACATAGAAATTCTGCAAAATGGCCTTAAAGTGCCCAAAATTCGAACATTAGAAATTGAGTATCGATGCGTTAAGTAACATAACTTTAGTTAGAGGTGGTATATAATTTAACTATTTTGACAGTTTATCTTGATATTACTTGGTGTTTACAAAAATGCAACAAAAAAAAGTTTTTATTTTTTTTATTGTGTGTTAAACACGCAGTGGTGACACTCGATTTATATCGATTTGCATTGATTTTGAGTCTATAAAAGAGGTAATTTTATCTTAATTTCAAAGAAAATCATATTTCTGTCCATGTCATACATAAATATCATGAACACGACCCAATTTTCTTACAAATTTGGAGCAAAAACAGTTGAAGAGCATCATTTTACTAACATTTCCTTTTTTTAATATTTTACTCACAATAATGGACCCCTCGCCATGGTTATCCGATTATAAACCTACATATCTATGCTCGTTTTATCAATCAGGGGCTTAACAAATAAAGTTGAAATAAATGTTTTTAAACCCATTTGTCATTGATATCAAATCATGTCGGGGGGGGGGGGGGGGGGGGGGTGACCAGGTTTAATTTGGGCCTAAATTAAGACAAAAATAAGGCTTTTAATGTATCAAAATGTCAATAACAGTACTCTGGGCAATTCCCTAGAGGATATAACCCAACATAAATTACATTGGGAGTTTACCTGACACACGATACATTATACGTGACAGATAAAAAGACAATTTAGGCCTATTATTAATTCAAAATTGAAACGTTTTTTACCCATACCCCTAAAATTCGGCAATTTTGGACCTACACTTTTTACATTTGTATCTAAGGTTTGATATAGGGTGTGCACGCCATTGCGTAATCAGTTTCATGGTTCATCGGGTTATTAAAACATTGCATATATATACTTTTAAGATAATATGAAACATAAATAGTCTCATTAACATCTCATGATGAATGAAAGAGATTATAAAAACATAGAAATTCTGCAAAATGGCCTTAAAGTGCCCAAAATTCGAACATTAGAAATTGAGTATCGATGCGTTAAGTAACATAACTTTAGTTAGAGGTGGTATATAATTTAACTATTTTGACAGTTTATCTTGATATTACTTGGTGTTTACAAAAATGCAACAAAAAAAAGTGTTTATTTTTTTTATTGTGTGTTAAACACGCAGTGGTGACACTCGATTTATATCGATTTGCATTGATTTTGAGTCTATAAAAGAGGTAATTTTATCTTAATTTCAAAGAAAATCATATTTCTGTCCATGTCATACATAAATATCATGAACACGACCCAATTTTCTTACAAATTTGGAGCAAAAACAGTTGAAGAGCATCATTTTACTAACATTTCCTTTTTTTAATATTTTACTCACAATAATGGACCCCTCGCCATGGTTATCCGATTATAAACCTACATATCTATGCTCGTTTTATCAATCAGGGGCTTAACAAATAAAGTTGAAATAAATGTTTTTAAACCCATTTGTCATTGATATCAAATCATGTCGGGGGGGGGGGGGGGGGGTGACCAGGTTTAATTTGGGCCTAAATTAAGACAAAAATAAGGCTTTTAATGTATCAAAATGTCAATAACAGTACTCTGGGCAATTCCCCAGAGGATATAACCCAACATAAATTACATTGGGAGTTTACCTGACACACGATACATTATACGTGACAGATAAAAAGACAATTTAGGCCTATTATTAATTCAAAATTGAAACGTTTTTTACCCATACCCCTAAAATTCGGCAATTTTGGACCTACACTTTTTACATTTGTATCTAAGGTTTGATATAGGGTGTGCACGCCATTGCGTAATCAGTTTCATGGTTCATCGGGTTATTAAAACATTGCATATATATACTTTTAAGATAATATGAAACATAAATAGTCTCATTAACATCTCATGATGAATGAAAGAGATTATAAAAACATAGAAATTCTGCAAAATGGCCTTAAAGTGCCCAAAATTCGAACATTAGAAATTGAGTATCGATGCGTTAAGTAACATAACTTTAGTTAGAGGTGGTATATAATTTAACTATTTTGACAGTTTATCTTGATATTACTTGGTGTTTACAAAAATGCAACAAAAAAAAGTGTTTATTTTTTTTATTGTGTGTTAAACACGCAGTGGTGACACTCGATTTATATCGATTTGCATTGATTTTGAGTCTATAAAAGAGGTAATTTTATCTTAATTTCAAAGAAAATCATATTTCTGTCCATGTCATACATAAATATCATGAACACGACCCAATTTTCTTACAAATTTGGAGCAAAAACAGTTGAAGAGCATCATTTTACTAACATTTCCTTTTTTTAATATTTTACTCACAATAATGGACCCCTCGCCATGGTTATCCGATTATAAACCTACATATCTATGCTCGTTTTATCAATCAGGGGCTTAACAAATAAAGTTGAAATAAATGTTTTTAAACCCATTTGTCATTGATATCAAATCATGTCGGGGGGGGGGGTGACCAGGTTTAATTTGGGCCTAAATTAAGACAAAAATAAGGCTTTTAATGTATCAAAATGTCAATAACAGTACTCTGGGCAATTCCCTAGAGGATATAACCCAACATAAATTACATTGGGAGTTTACCTGACACACGATACATTATACGTGACAGATAAAAAGACAATTTAGGCCTATTATTAATTCAAAATTGAAACGTTTTTTACCCATACCCCTAAAATTCGGCAATTTTGGACCTACACTTTTTACATTTGTATCTAAGGTTTGATATAGGGTGTGCACGCCATTGCGTAATCAGTTTCATGGTTCATCGGGTTATTAAAACATTGCATATATATACTTTTAAGATAATATGAAACATAAATAGTCTCATTAACATCTCATGATGAATGAAAGAGATTATAAAAACATAGAAATTCTGCAAAATGGCCTTAAAGTGCCCAAAATTCGAACATTAGAAATTGAGTATCGATGCGTTAAGTAACATAACTTTAGTTAGAGGTGGTATATAATTTAACTATTTTGACAGTTTATCTTGATATTACTTGGTGTTTACAAAAATGCAACAAAAAAAAGTTTTTATTTTTTTTATTGTGTGTTAAACACGCAGTGGTGACACTCGATTTATATCGATTTGCATTGATTTTGAGTCTATAAAAGAGGTAATTTTATCTTAATTTCAAAGAAAATCATATTTCTGTCCATGTCATACATAAATATCATGAACACGACCCAATTTTCTTACAAATTTGGAGCAAAAACAGTTGAAGAGCATCATTTTACTAACATTTCCTTTTTTTAATATTTTACTCACAATAATGGACCCCTCGCCATGGTTATCCGATTATAAACCTACATATCTATGCTCGTTTTATCAATCAGGGGCTTAACAAATAAAGTTGAAATAAATGTTTTTAAACCCATTTGTCATTGATATCAAATCATGTCGGGGGGGGGGGGGGTGACCAGGTTTAATTTGGGCCTAAATTAAGACAAAAATAAGGCTTTTAATGTATCAAAATGTCAATAACAGTACTCTGGGCAATTCCCTAGAGGATATAACCCAACATAAATTACATTGGGAGTTTACCTGACACACGATACATTATACGTGACAGATAAAAAGACAATTTAGGCCTATTATTAATTCAAAATTGAAACGTTTTTTACCCATACCCCTAAAATTCGGCAATTTTGGACCTACACTTTTTACATTTGTATCTAAGGTTTGATATAGGGTGTGCACGCCATTGCGTAATCAGTTTCATGGTTCATCGGGTTATTAAAACATTGCATATATATACTTTTAAGATAATATGAAACATAAATAGTCTCATTAACATCTCATGATGAATGAAAGAGATTATAAAAACATAGAAATTCTGCAAAATGGCCTTAAAGTGCCCAAAATTCGAACATTAGAAATTGAGTATCGATGCGTTAAGTAACATAACTTTAGTTAGAGGTGGTATATAATTTAACTATTTTGACAGTTTATCTTGATATTACTTGGTGTTTACAAAAATGCAACAAAAAAAAGTTTTTATTTTTTTTATTGTGTGTTAAACACGCAGTGGTGACACTCGATTTATATCGATTTGCATTGATTTTGAGTCTATAAAAGAGGTAATTTTATCTTAATTTCAAAGAAAATCATATTTCTGTCCATGTCATACATAAATATCATGAACACGACCCAATTTTCTTACAAATTTGGAGCAAAAACAGTTGAAGAGCATCATTTTACTAACATTTCCTTTTTTTAATATTTTACTCACAATAATGGACCCCTCGCCATGGTTATCCGATTATAAACCTACATATCTATGCTCGTTTTATCAATCAGGGGCTTAACAAATAAAGTTGAAATAAATGTTTTTAAACCCATTTGTCATTGATATCAAATCATGTCGGGGGGGGGGGGGGGGGGGTGACCAGGTTTAATTTGGGCCTAAATTAAGACAAAAATAAGGCTTTTAATGTATCAAAATGTCAATAACAGTACTCTGGGCAATTCCCTAGAGGATATAACCCAACATAAATTACATTGGGAGTTTACCTGACACACGATACATTATACGTGACAGATAAAAAGACAATTTAGGCCTATTATTAATTCAAAATTGAAACGTTTTTTACCCATACCCCTAAAATTCGGCAATTTTGGACCTACACTTTTTACATTTGTATCTAAGGTTTGATATAGGGTGTGCACGCCATTGCGTAATCAGTTTCATGGTTCATCGGGTTATTAAAACATTGCATATATATACTTTTAAGATAATATGAAACATAAATAGTCTCATTAACATCTCATGATGAATGAAAGAGATTATAAAAACATAGAAATTCTGCAAAATGGCCTTAAAGTGCCCAAAATTCGAACATTAGAAATTGAGTATCGATGCGTTAAGTAACATAACTTTAGTTAGAGGTGGTATATAATTTAACTATTTTGACAGTTTATCTTGATATTACTTGGTGTTTACAAAAATGCAACAAAAAAAAGTGTTTATTTTTTTTATTGTGTGTTAAACACGCAGTGGTGACACTCGATTTATATCGATTTGCATTGATTTTGAGTCTATAAAAGAGGTAATTTTATCTTAATTTCAAAGAAAATCATATTTCTGTCCATGTCATACATAAATATCATGAACACGACCCAATTTTCTTACAAATTTGGAGCAAAAACAGTTGAAGAGCATCATTTTACTAACATTTCCTTTTTTTAATATTTTACTCACAATAATGGACCCCTCGCCATGGTTATCCGATTATAAACCTACATATCTATGCTCGTTTTATCAATCAGGGGCTTAACAAATAAAGTTGAAATAAATGTTTTTAAACCCATTTGTCATTGATATCAAATCATGTCGGGGGGGGGGGGGGGGGGGGGGGGGGGTGACCAGGTTTAATTTGGGCCTAAATTAAGACAAAAATAAGGCTTTTAATGTATCAAAATGTCAATAACAGTACTCTGGGCAATTCCCTAGAGGATATAACCCAACATAAATTACATTGGGAGTTTACCTGACACACGATACATTATACGTGACAGATAAAAAGACAATTTAGGCCTATTATTAATTCAAAATTGAAACGTTTTTTACCCATACCCCTAAAATTCGGCAATTTTGGACCTACACTTTTTACATTTGTATCTAAGGTTTGATATAGGGTGTGCACGCCATTGCGTAATCAGTTTCATGGTTCATCGGGTTATTAAAACATTGCATATATATACTTTTAAGATAATATGAAACATAAATAGTCTCATTAACATCTCATGATGAATGAAAGAGATTATAAAAACATAGAAATTCTGCAAAATGGCCTTAAAGTGCCCAAAATTCGAACATTAGAAATTGAGTATCGATGCGTTAAGTAACATAACTTTAGTTAGAGGTGGTATATAATTTAACTATTTTGACAGTTTATCTTGATATTACTTGGTGTTTACAAAAATGCAACAAAAAAAAGTGTTTATTTTTTTTATTGTGTGTTAAACACGCAGTGGTGACACTCGATTTATATCGATTTGCATTGATTTTGAGTCTATAAAAGAGGTAATTTTATCTTAATTTCAAAGAAAATCATATTTCTGTCCATGTCATACATAAATATCATGAACACGACCCAATTTTCTTACAAATTTGGAGCAAAAACAGTTGAAGAGCATCATTTTACTAACATTTCCTTTTTTTAATATTTTACTCACAATAATGGACCCCTCGCCATGGTTATCTGATTATAAACCTACATATCTATGCTCGTTTTATCAATCAGGGGCTTAACAAATAAAGTTGAAATAAATGTTTTTAAACCCATTTGTCATTGATATCAAATCATGTCGGGGGGGGGGGGGGGGGGGGGGTGACCAGGTTTAATTTGGGCCTAAATTAAGACAAAAATAAGGCTTTTAATGTATCAAAATGTCAATAACAGTACTCTGGGCAATTCCCTAGAGGATATAACCCAACATAAATTACATTGGGAGTTTACCTGACACACGATACATTATACGTGACAGATAAAAAGACAATTTAGGCCTATTATTAATTCAAAATTGAAACGTTTTTTACCCATACCCCTAAAATTCGGCAATTTTGGACCTACACTTTTTACATTTGTATCTAAGGTTTGATATAGGGTGTGCACGCCATTGCGTAATCAGTTTCATGGTTCATCGGGTTATTAAAACATTGCATATATATACTTTTAAGATAATATGAAACATAAATAGTCTCATTAACATCTCATGATGAATGAAAGAGATTATAAAAACATAGAAATTCTGCAAAATGGCCTTAAAGTGCCCAAAATTCGAACATTAGAAATTGAGTATCGATGCGTTAAGTAACATAACTTTAGTTAGAGGTGGTATATAATTTAACTATTTTGACAGTTTATCTTGATATTACTTGGTGTTTACAAAAATGCAACAAAAAAAAGTGTTTATTTTTTTTATTGTGTGTTAAACACGCAGTGGTGACACTCGATTTATATCGATTTGCATTGATTTTGAGTCTATAAAAGAGGTAATTTTATCTTAATTTCAAAGAAAATCATATTTCTGTCCATGTCATACATAAATATCATGAACACGACCCAATTTTCTTACAAATTTGGAGCAAAAACAGTTGAAGAGCATCATTTTACTAACATTTCCTTTTTTTAATATTTTACTCACAATAATGGACCCCTCGCCATGGTTATCCGATTATAAACCTACATATCTATGCTCGTTTTATCAATCAGGGGCTTAACAAATAAAGTTGAAATAAATGTTTTTAAACCCATTTGTCATTGATATCAAATCATGTCGGGGGGGGGGGGGGGGGGGGGGGGGGGGTGACCAGGTTTAATTTGGGCCTAAATTAAGACAAAAATAAGGCTTTTAATGTATCAAAATGTCAATAACAGTACTCTGGGCAATTCCCTAGAGGATATAACCCAACATAAATTACATTGGGAGTTTACCTGACACACGATACATTATACGTGACAGATAAAAAGACAATTTAGGCCTATTATTAATTCAAAATTGAAACGTTTTTTACCCATACCCCTAAAATTCGGCAATTTTGGACCTACACTTTTTACATTTGTATCTAAGGTTTGATATAGGGTGTGCACGCCATTGCGTAATCAGTTTCATGGTTCATCGGGTTATTAAAACATTGCATATATATACTTTTAAGATAATATGAAACATAAATAGTCTCATTAACATCTCATGATGAATGAAAGAGATTATAAAAACATAGAAATTCTGCAAAATGGCCTTAAAGTGCCCAAAATTCGAACATTAGAAATTGAGTATCGATGCGTTAAGTAACATAACTTTAGTTAGAGGTGGTATATAATTTAACTATTTTGACAGTTTATCTTGATATTACTTGGTGTTTACAAAAATGCAACAAAAAAAAGTGTTTATTTTTTTTATTGTGTGTTAAACACGCAGTGGTGACACTCGATTTATATCGATTTGCATTGATTTTGAGTCTATAAAAGAGGTAATTTTATCTTAATTTCAAAGAAAATCATATTTCTGTCCATGTCATACATAAATATCATGAACACGACCCAATTTTCTTACAAATTTGGAGCAAAAACAGTTGAAGAGCATCATTTTACTAACATTTCCTTTTTTTAATATTTTACTCACAATAATGGACCCCTCGCCATGGTTATCCGATTATAAACCTACATATCTATGCTCGTTTTATCAATCAGGGGCTTAACAAATAAAGTTGAAATAAATGTTTTTAAACCCATTTGTCATTGATATCAAATCATGTCGGGGGGGGGGGGGGGTGACCAGGTTTAATTTGGGCCTAAATTAAGACAAAAATAAGGCTTTTAATGTATCAAAATGTCAATAACAGTACTCTGGGCAATTCCCTAGAGGATATAACCCAACATAAATTACATTGGGAGTTTACCTGACACACGATACATTATACGTGACAGATAAAAAGACAATTTAGGCCTATTATTAATTCAAAATTGAAACGTTTTTTACCCATACCCCTAAAATTCGGCAATTTTGGACCTACACTTTTTACATTTGTATCTAAGGTTTGATATAGGGTGTGCACGCCATTGCGTAATCAGTTTCATGGTTCATCGGGTTATTAAAACATTGCATATATATACTTTTAAGATAATATGAAACATAAATAGTCTCATTAACATCTCATGATGAATGAAAGAGATTATAAAAACATAGAAATTCTGCAAAATGGCCTTAAAGTGCCCAAAATTCGAACATTAGAAATTGAGTATCGATGCGTTAAGTAACATAACTTTAGTTAGAGGTGGTATATAATTTAACTATTTTGACAGTTTATCTTGATATTACTTGGTGTTTACAAAAATGCAACAAAAAAAAGTTTTTATTTTTTTTATTGTGTGTTAAACACGCAGTGGTGACACTCGATTTATATCGATTTGCATTGATTTTGAGTCTATAAAAGAGGTAATTTTATCTTAATTTCAAAGAAAATCATATTTCTGTCCATGTCATACATAAATATCATGAACACGACCCAATTTTCTTACAAATTTGGAGCAAAAACAGTTGAAGAGCATCATTTTACTAACATTTCCTTTTTTTAATATTTTACTCACAATAATGGACCCCTCGCCATGGTTATCCGATTATAAACCTACATATCTATGCTCGTTTTATCAATCAGGGGCTTAACAAATAAAGTTGAAATAAATGTTTTTAAACCCATTTGTCATTGATATCAAATCATGTCGGGGGGGGGGGGGGGTGACCAGGTTTAATTTGGGCCTAAATTAAGACAAAAATAAGGCTTTTAATGTATCAAAATGTCAATAACAGTACTCTGGGCAATTCCCTAGAGGATATAACCCAACATAAATTACATTGGGAGTTTACCTGACACACGATACATTATACGTGACAGATAAAAAGACAATTTAGGCCTATTATTAATTCAAAATTGAAACGTTTTTTACCCATACCCCTAAAATTCGGCAATTTTGGACCTACACTTTTTACATTTGTATCTAAGGTTTGATATAGGGTGTGCACGCCATTGCGTAATCAGTTTCATGGTTCATCGGGTTATT
The DNA here is from genome assembly GCA_035610835.1 of Ophiura sarsii. Lineage (NCBI taxonomy): Eukaryota > Metazoa > Echinodermata > Ophiuroidea > Amphilepidida > Ophiuridae > Ophiura > Ophiura sarsii. Next base: position 52,265,364 of record CM069444.1, read on the forward strand.
AAAACATTGCATATATATACTTTTAAGATAATATGAAACATAAATAGTCTCATTAACATCTCATGATGAATGAAAGAGATTATAAAAACATAGAAATTCTGCAAAATGGCCTTAAAGTGCCCAAAATTCGAACATTAGAAATTGAGTATCGATGCGTTAAGTAACATAACTTTAGTTAGAGGTGGTATATAATTTAACTATTTTGACAGTTTATCTTGATATTACTTGGTGTTTACAAAAATGCAACAAAAAAAAGTGTTTATTTTTTTTATTGTGTGTTAAACACGCAGTGGTGACACTCGATTTATATCGATTTGCATTGATTTTGAGTCTATAAAAGAGGTAATTTTATCTTAATTTCAAAGAAAATCATATTTCTGTCCATGTCATACATAAATATCATGAACACGACCCAATTTTCTTACAAATTTGGAGCAAAAACAGTTGAAGAGCATCATTTTACTAACATTTCCTTTTTTTAATATTTTACTCACAATAATGGACCCCTCGCCATGGTTATCCGATTATAAACCTACATATCTATGCTCGTTTTATCAATCAGGGGCTTAACAAATAAAGTTGAAATAAATGTTTTTAAACCCATTTGTCATTGATATCAAATCATGTCGGGGGGGGGGGGGGGGGGGGGGTGACCAGGTTTAATTTGGGCCTAAATTAAGACAAAAATAAGGCTTTTAATGTATCAAAATGTCAATAACAGTACTCTGGGCAATTCCCTAGAGGATATAACCCAACATAAATTACATTGGGAGTTTACCTGACACACGATACATTATACGTGACAGATAAAAAGACAATTTAGGCCTATTATTAATTCAAAATTGAAACGTTTTTTACCCATACCCCTAAAATTCGGCAATTTTGGACCTACACTTTTTACATTTGTATCTAAGGTTTGATATAGGGTGTGCACGCCATTGCGTAATCAGTTTCATGGTTCATCGGGTTATTAAAACATTGCATATATATACTTTTAAGATAATATGAAACATAAATAGTCTCATTAACATCTCATGATGAATGAAAGAGATTATAAAAACATAGAAATTCTGCAAAATGGCCTTAAAGTGCCCAAAATTCGAACATTAGAAATTGAGTATCGATGCGTTAAGTAACATAACTTTAGTTAGAGGTGGTATATAATTTAACTATTTTGACAGTTTATCTTGATATTACTTGGTGTTTACAAAAATGCAACAAAAAAAAGTTTTTATTTTTTTTATTGTGTGTTAAACACGCAGTGGTGACACTCGATTTATATCGATTTGCATTGATTTTGAGTCTATAAAAGAGGTAATTTTATCTTAATTTCAAAGAAAATCATATTTCTGTCCATGTCATACATAAATATCATGAACACGACCCAATTTTCTTACAAATTTGGAGCAAAAACAGTTGAAGAGCATCATTTTACTAACATTTCCTTTTTTTAATATTTTACTCACAATAATGGACCCCTCGCCATGGTTATCCGATTATAAACCTACATATCTATGCTCGTTTTATCAATCAGGGGCTTAACAAATAAAGTTGAAATAAATGTTTTTAAACCCATTTGTCATTGATATCAAATCATGTCGGGGGGGGGGGGGGGTGACCAGGTTTAATTTGGGCCTAAATTAAGACAAAAATAAGGCTTTTAATGTATCAAAATGTCAATAACAGTACTCTGGGCAATTCCCTAGAGGATATAACCCAACATAAATTACATTGGGAGTTTACCTGACACACGATACATTATACGTGACAGATAAAAAGACAATTTAGGCCTATTATTAATTCAAAATTGAAACGTTTTTTACCCATACCCCTAAAATTCGGCAATTTTGGACCTACACTTTTTACATTTGTATCTAAGGTTTGATATAGGGTGTGCACGCCATTGCGTAATCAGTTTCATGGTTCATCGGGTTATTAAAACATTGCATATATATACTTTTAAGATAATATGAAACATAAATAGTCTCATTAACATCTCATGATGAATGAAAGAGATTATAAAAACATAGAAATTCTGCAAAATGGCCTTAAAGTGCCCAAAATTCGAACATTAGAAATTGAGTATCGATGCGTTAAGTAACATAACTTTAGTTAGAGGTGGTATATAATTTAACTATTTTGACAGTTTATCTTGATATTACTTGGTGTTTACAAAAATGCAACAAAAAAAAGTGTTTATTTTTTTTATTGTGTGTTAAACACGCAGTGGTGACACTCGATTTATATCGATTTGCATTGATTTTGAGTCTATAAAAGAGGTAATTTTATCTTAATTTCAAAGAAAATCATATTTCTGTCCATGTCATACATAAATATCATGAACACGACCCAATTTTCTTACAAATTTGGAGCAAAAACAGTTGAAGAGCATCATTTTACTAACATTTCCTTTTTTTAATATTTTACTCACAATAATGGACCCCTCGCCATGGTTATCCGATTATAAACCTACATATCTATGCTCGTTTTATCAATCAGGGGCTTAACAAATAAAGTTGAAATAAATGTTTTTAAACCCATTTGTCATTGATATCAAATCATGTCGGGGGGGGGGGGGTGACCAGGTTTAATTTGGGCCTAAATTAAGACAAAAATAAGGCTTTTAATGTATCAAAATGTCAATAACAGTACTCTGGGCAATTCCCTAGAGGATATAACCCAACATAAATTACATTGGGAGTTTACCTGACACACGATACATTATACGTGACAGATAAAAAGACAATTTAGGCCTATTATTAATTCAAAATTGAAACGTTTTTTACCCATACCCCTAAAATTCGGCAATTTTGGACCTACACTTTTTACATTTGTATCTAAGGTTTGATATAGGGTGTGCACGCCATTGCGTAATCAGTTTCATGGTTCATCGGGTTATTAAAACATTGCATATATATACTTTTAAGATAATATGAAACATAAATAGTCTCATTAACATCTCATGATGAATGAAAGAGATTATAAAAACATAGAAATTCTGCAAAATGGCCTTAAAGTGCCCAAAATTCGAACATTAGAAATTGAGTATCGATGCGTTAAGTAACATAACTTTAGTTAGAGGTGGTATATAATTTAACTATTTTGACAGTTTATCTTGATATTACTTGGTGTTTACAAAAATGCAACAAAAAAAAGTTTTTATTATTTTTATTGTGTGTTAAACACGCAGTGGTGACACTCGATTTATATCGATTTGCATTGATTTTGAGTCTATAAAAGAGGTAATTTTATCTTAATTTCAAAGAAAATCATATTTCTGTCCATGTCATACATAAATATCATGAACACGACCCAATTTTCTTACAAATTTGGAGCAAAAACAGTTGAAGAGCATCATTTTACTAACATTTCCTTTTTTTAATATTTTACTCACAATAATGGACCCCTCGCCATGGTTATCCGATTATAAACCTACATATCTATGCTCGTTTTATCAATCAGGGGCTTAACAAATAAAGTTGAAATAAATGTTTTTAAACCCATTTGTCATTGATATCAAATCATGTCGGGGGGGGGGGGGGGGGGTGACCAGGTTTAATTTGGGCCTAAATTAAGACAAAAATAAGGCTTTTAATGTATCAAAATGTCAATAACAGTACTCTGGGCAATTCCCTAGAGGATATAACCCAACATAAATTACATTGGGAGTTTACCTGACACACGATACATTATACGTGACAGATAAAAAGACAATTTAGGCCTATTATTAATTCAAAATTGAAACGTTTTTTACCCATACCCCTAAAATTCGGCAATTTTGGACCTACACTTTTTACATTTGTATCTAAGGTTTGATATAGGGTGTGCACGCCATTGCGTAATCAGTTTCATGGTTCATCGGGTTATTAAAACATTGCATATATATACTTTTAAGATAATATGAAACATAAATAGTCTCATTAACATCTCATGATGAATGAAAGAGATTATAAAAACATAGAAATTCTGCAAAATGGCCTTAAAGTGCCCAAAATTCGAACATTAGAAATTGAGTATCGATGCGTTAAGTAACATAACTTTAGTTAGAGGTGGTATATAATTTAACTATTTTGACAGTTTATCTTGATATTACTTGGTGTTTACAAAAATGCAACAAAAAAAAGTGTTTATTTTTTTTATTGTGTGTTAAACACGCAGTGGTGACACTCGATTTATATCGATTTGCATTGATTTTGAGTCTATAAAAGAGGTAATTTTATCTTAATTTCAAAGAAAATCATATTTCTGTCCATGTCATACATAAATATCATGAACACGACCCAATTTTCTTACAAATTTGGAGCAAAAACAGTTGAAGAGCATCATTTTACTAACATTTCCTTTTTTTAATATTTTACTCACAATAATGGACCCCTCGCCATGGTTATCCGATTATAAACCTACATATCTATGCTCGTTTTATCAATCAGGGGCTTAACAAATAAAGTTGAAATAAATGTTTTTAAACCCATTTGTCATTGATATCAAATCATGTCGGGGGGGGGGGGGGGTGACCAGGTTTAATTTGGGCCTAAATTAAGACAAAAATAAGGCTTTTAATGTATCAAAATGTCAATAACAGTACTCTGGGCAATTCCCTAGAGGATATAACCCAACATAAATTACATTGGGAGTTTACCTGACACACGATACATTATACGTGACAGATAAAAAGACAATTTAGGCCTATTATTAATTCAAAATTGAAACGTTTTTTACCCATACCCCTAAAATTCGGCAATTTTGGACCTACACTTTTTACATTTGTATCTAAGGTTTGATATAGGGTGTGCACGCCATTGCGTAATCAGTTTCATGGTTCATCGGGTTATTAAAACATTGCATATATATACTTTTAAGATAATATGAAACATAAATAGTCTCATTAACATCTCATGATGAATGAAAGAGATTATAAAAACATAGAAATTCTGCAAAATGGCCTTAAAGTGCCCAAAATTCGAACATTAGAAATTGAGTATCGATGCGTTAAGTAACATAACTTTAGTTAGAGGTGGTATATAATTTAACTATTTTGACAGTTTATCTTGATATTACTTGGTGTTTACAAAAATGCAACAAAAAAAAGTTTTTATTTTTTTTATTGTGTGTTAAACACGCAGTGGTGACACTCGATTTATATCGATTTGCATTGATTTTGAGTCTATAAAAGAGGTAATTTTATCTTAATTTCAAAGAAAATCATATTTCTGTCCATGTCATACATAAATATCATGAACACGACCCAATTTTCTTACAAATTTGGAGCAAAAACAGTTGAAGAGCATCATTTTACTAACATTTCCTTTTTTTAATATTTTACTCACAATAATGGACCCCTCGCCATGGTTATCCGATTATAAACCTACATATCTATGCTCGTTTTATCAATCAGGGGCTTAACAAATAAAGTTGAAATAAATGTTTTTAAACCCATTTGTCATTGATATCAAATCATGTCGGGGGGGGGGGGGGGGGGGGTGACCAGGTTTAATTTGGGCCTAAATTAAGACAAAAATAAGGCTTTTAATGTATCAAAATGTCAATAACAGTACTCTGGGCAATTCCCTAGAGGATATAACCCAACATAAATTACATTGGGAGTTTACCTGACACACGATACATTATACGTGACAGATAAAAAGACAATTTAGGCCTATTATTAATTCAAAATTGAAACGTTTTTTACCCATACCCCTAAAATTCGGCAATTTTGGACCTACACTTTTTACATTTGTATCTAAGGTTTGATATAGGGTGTGCACGCCATTGCGTAATCAGTTTCATGGTTCATCGGGTTATTAAAACATTGCATATATATACTTTTAAGATAATATGAAACATAAATAGTCTCATTAACATCTCATGATGAATGAAAGAGATTATAAAAACATAGAAATTCTGCAAAATGGCCTTAAAGTGCCCAAAATTCGAACATTAGAAATTGAGTATCGATGCGTTAAGTAACATAACTTTAGTTAGAGGTGGTATATAATTTAACTATTTTGACAGTTTATCTTGATATTACTTGGTGTTTACAAAAATGCAACAAAAAAAAGTTTTTATTTTTTTTATTGTGTGTTAAACACGCAGTGGTGACACTCGATTTATATCGATTTGCATTGATTTTGAGTCTATAAAAGAGGTAATTTTATCTTAATTTCAAAGAAAATCATATTTCTGTCCATGTCATACATAAATATCATGAACACGACCCAATTTTCTTACAAATTTGGAGCAAAAACAGTTGAAGAGCATCATTTTACTAACATTTCCTTTTTTTAATATTTTACTCACAATAATGGACCCCTCGCCATGGTTATCCGATTATAAACCTACATATCTATGCTCGTTTTATCAATCAGGGGCTTAACAAATAAAGTTGAAATAAATGTTTTTAAACCCATTTGTCATTGATATCAAATCATGTCGGGGGGGGGGGGGGGGGGGGTGACCAGGTTTAATTTGGGCCTAAATTAAGACAAAAATAAGGCTTTTAATGTATCAAAATGTCAATAACAGTACTCTGGGCAATTCCCTAGAGGATATAACCCAACATAAATTACATTGGGAGTTTACCTGACACACGATACATTATACGTGACAGATAAAAAGACAATTTAGGCCTATTATTAATTCAAAATTGAAACGTTTTTTACCCATACCCCTAAAATTCGGCAATTTTGGACCTACACTTTTTACATTTGTATCTAAGGTTTGATATAGGGTGTGCACGCCATTGCGTAATCAGTTTCATGGTTCATCGGGTTATTAAAACATTGCATATATATACTTTTAAGATAATATGAAACATAAATAGTCTCATTAACATCTCATGATGAATGAAAGAGATTATAAAAACATAGAAATTCTGCAAAATGGCCTTAAAGTGCCCAAAATTCGAACATTAGAAATTGAGTATCGATGCGTTAAGTAACATAACTTTAGTTAGAGGTGGTATATAATTTAACTATTTTGACAGTTTATCTTGATATTACTTGGTGTTTACAAAAATGCAACAAAAAAAAGTGTTTATTTTTTTTATTGTGTGTTAAAGGGCGCACAGCACTAAATCACTCCTCGTTTTGTGTAATGGTAGTAAGTTCCGGCAAAAACAAAAAACGATTTTGTGATTAATGGGGTCCTTTGGGAATCAGTTTGGCGTGAGGATAGCGTTTCATAATTAAAATGAAAGATAATCTCTTGTACTTTGATCAGGATATTGCAAAATATTGATTTTCGATTGTATTGAAAATTTATCACGTGTATGAACATACGTGATCGGAGGCGGTTAGAAGGCCAGCGTCCGGGCTGAAATTAGGGGTGGCGCTGTTTAAATGATCGTATCGTAAAATCGAATTGGAAGGTGTAACACTTCTTGACGATTTTATGAAATTTGAATGTTTGTTTATTAGAATGAAGCATTCGAGACGTTCCAAAAATGGTTACTAAGGGCCCAAAATAGCGACTCTTTTAGCCCTAATTTACATGTAATCCAATGGGCGGTATATTTAGTGCTGTGCCCCCTTGTAACACGCAGTGGTGACACTCGATTTATATCGATTTGCATTGATTTTGAGTCTATAAAAGAGGTAATTTTATCTTAATTTCAAAGAAAATCATATTTCTGTCCATGTCATACATAAATATCATGAACACGACCCAATTTTCTTACAAATTTGGAGCAAAAACAGTTGAAGAGCATCATTTTACTAACATTTCCTTTTTTTAATATTTTACTCACAATAATGGACCCCTCGCCATGGTTATCCGATTATAAACCTACATATCTATGCTCGTTTTATCAATCAGGGGCTTAACAAATAAAGTTGAAATAAATGTTTTTAAACCCATTTGTCATTGATATCAAATCATGTCGGGGGGGGGGGGGGGGGGGGGGGTGACCAGGTTTAATTTGGGCCTAAATTAAGACAAAAATAAGGCTTTTAATGTATCAAAATGTCAATAACAGTACTCTGGGCAATTCCCTAGAGGATATAACCCAACATAAATTACATTGGGAGTTTACCTGACACACGATACATTATACGTGACAGATAAAAAGACAATTTAGGCCTATTATTAATTCAAAATTGAAACGTTTTTTACCCATACCCCTAAAATTCGGCAATTTTGGACCTACACTTTTTACATTTGTATCTAAGGTTTGATATAGGGTGTGCACGCCATTGCGTAATCAGTTTCATGGTTCATCGGGTTATTAAAACATTGCATATATATACTTTTAAGATAATATGAAACATAAATAGTCTCATTAACATCTCATGATGAATGAAAGAGATTATAAAAACATAGAAATTCTGCAAAATGGCCTTAAAGTGCCCAAAATTCGAACATTAGAAATTGAGTATCGATGCGTTAAGTAACATAACTTTAGTTAGAGGTGGTATATAATTTAACTATTTTGACAGTTTATCTTGATATTACTTGGTGTTTACAAAAATGCAACAAAAAAAAGTTTTTATTTTTTTTATTGTGTGTTAAACACGCAGTGGTGACACTCGATTTATATCGATTTGCATTGATTTTGAGTCTATAAAAGAGGTAATTTTATCTTAATTTCAAAGAAAATCATATTTCTGTCCATGTCATACATAAATATCATGAACACGACCCAATTTTCTTACAAATTTGGAGCAAAAACAGTTGAAGAGCATCATTTTACTAACATTTCCTTTTTTTAATATTTTACTCACAATAATGGACCCCTCGCCATGGTTATCCGATTATAAACCTACATATCTATGCTCGTTTTATCAATCAGGGGCTTAACAAATAAAGTTGAAATAAATGTTTTTAAACCCATTTGTCATTGATATCAAATCATGTCGGGGGGGGGGGGGGGGGGGGGTGACCAGGTTTAATTTGGGCCTAAATTAAGACAAAAATAAGGCTTTTAATGTATCAAAATGTCAATAACAGTACTCTGGGCAATTCCCTAGAGGATATAACCCAACATAAATTACATTGGGAGTTTACCTGACACACGATACATTATACGTGACAGATAAAAAGACAATTTAGGCCTATTATTAATTCAAAATTGAAACGTTTTTTACCCATACCCCTAAAATTCGGCAATTTTGGACCTACACTTTTTACATTTGTATCTAAGGTTTGAAATAGGGTGTGCACGCCATTGCGTAATCAGTTTCATGGTTCATCGGGTTATTAAAACATTGCATATATATACTTTTAAGATAATATGAAACATAAATAGTCTCATTAACATCTCATGATGAATGAAAGAGATTATAAAAACATAGAAATTCTGCAAAATGGCCTTAAAGTGCCCAAAATTCGAACATTAGAAATTGAGTATCGATGCGTTAAGTAACATAACTTTAGTTAGAGGTGGTATATAATTTAACTATTTTGACAGTTTATCTTGATATTACTTGGTGTTTACAAAAATGCAACAAAAAAAAGTTTTTATTTTTTTTATTGTGTGTTAAACACGCAGTGGTGACACTCGATTTATATCGATTTGCATTGATTTTGAGTCTATAAAAGAGGTAATTTTATCTTAATTTCAAAGAAAATCATATTTCTGTCCATGTCATACATAAATATCATGAACACGACCCAATTTTCTTACAAATTTGGAGCAAAAACAGTTGAAGAGCATCATTTTACTAACATTTCCTTTTTTTAATATTTTACTCACAATAATGGACCCCTCGCCATGGTTATCCGATTATAAACCTACATATCTATGCTCGTTTTATCAATCAGGGGCTTAACAAATAAAGTTGAAATAAATGTTTTTAAACCCATTTGTCATTGATATCAAATCATGTCGGGGGGGGGGGGGGGGTGACCAGGTTTAATTTGGGCCTAAATTAAGACAAAAATAAGGCTTTTAATGTATCAAAATGTCAATAACAGTACTCTGGGCAATTCCCTAGAGGATATAACCCAACATAAATTACATTGGGAGTTTACCTGACACACGATACATTATACGTGACAGATAAAAAGACAATTTAGGCCTATTATTAATTCAAAATTGAAACGTTTTTTACCCATACCCCTAAAATTCGGCAATTTTGGACCTACACTTTTTACATTTGTATCTAAGGTTTGATATAGGGTGTGCACGCCATTGCGTAATCAGTTTCATGGTTCATCGGGTTATTAAAACATTGCATATATATACTTTTAAGATAATATGAAACATAAATAGTCTCATTAACATCTCATGATGAATGAAAGAGATTATAAAAACATAGAAATTCTGCAAAATGGCCTTAAAGTGCCCAAAATTCGAACATTAGAAATTGAGTATCGATGCGTTAAGTAACATAACTTTAGTTAGAGGTGGTATATAATTTAACTATTTTGACAGTTTATCTTGATATTACTTGGTGTTTACAAAAATGCAACAAAAAAAAGTGTTTATTTTTTTTATTGTGTGTTGTAACACGCAGTGGTGACACTCGATTTATATCGATTTGCATTGATTTTGAGTCTATAAAAGAGGTAATTTTATCTTAATTTCAAAGAAAATCATATTTCTGTCCATGTCATACATAAATATCATGAACACGACCCAATTTTCTTACAAATTTGGAGCAAAAACAGTTGAAGAGCATCATTTTACTAACATTTCCTTTTTTTAATATTTTACTCACAATAATGGACCCCTCGCCATGGTTATCCGATTATAAACCTACATATCTATGCTCGTTTTATCAATCAGGGGCTTAACAAATAAAGTTGAAATAAATGTTTTTAAACCCATTTGTCATTGATATCAAATCATGTCGGGGGGGGGGGGGGGGGTGGGGGGGGGTGACCAGGTTTAATTTGGGCCTAAATTAAGACAAAAATAAGGCTTTTAATGTATCAAAATGTCAATAACAGTACTCTGGGCAATTCCCTAGAGGATATAACCCAACATAAATTACATTGGGAGTTTACCTGACACACGATACATTATACGTGACAGATAAAAAGACAATTTAGGCCTATTATTAATTCAAAATTGAAACGTTTTTTACCCATACCCCTAAAATTCGGCAATTTTGGACCTACACTTTTTACATTTGTATCTAAGGTTTGATATAGGGTGTGCACGCCATTGCGTAATCAGTTTCATGGTTCATCGGGTTATTAAAACATTGCATATATATACTTTTAAGATAATATGAAACATAAATAGTCTCATTAACATCTCATGATGAATGAAAGAGATTATAAAAACATAGAAATTCTGCAAAATGGCCTTAAAGTGCCCAAAATTCGAACATTAGAAATTGAGTATCGATGCGTTAAGTAACATAACTTTAGTTAGAGGTGGTATATAATTTAACTATTTTGACAGTTTATCTTGATATTACTTGGTGTTTACAAAAATGCAACAAAAAAAAGTGTTTATTTTTTTTATTGTGTGTTGTAACACGCAGTGGTGACACTCGATTTATATCGATTTGCATTGATTTTGAGTCTATAAAAGAGGTAATTTTATCTTAATTTCAAAGAAAATCATATTTCTGTCCATGTCATACATAAATATCATGAACACGACCCAATTTTCTTACAAATTTGGAGCAAAAACAGTTGAAGAGCATCATTTTACTAACATTTCCTTTTTTTAATATTTTACTCACAATAATGGACCCCTCGCCATGGTTATCCGATTATAAACCTACATATCTATGCTCGTTTTATCAATCAGGGGCTTAACAAATAAAGTTGAAATAAATGTTTTTAAACCCATTTGTCATTGATATCAAATCATGTCGGGGGGGGGGGGGGGGGGGGGGGGGGGTGACCAGGTTTAATTTGGGCCTAAATTAAGACAAAAATAAGGCTTTTAATGTATCAAAATGTCAATAACAGTACTCTGGGCAATTCCCTAGAGGATATAACCCAACATAAATTACATTGGGAGTTTACCTGACACACGATACATTATACGTGACAGATAAAAAGACAATTTAGGCCTATTATTAATTCAAAATTGAAACGTTTTTTACCCATACCCCTAAAATTCGGCAATTTTGGACCTACACTTTTTACATTTGTATCTAAGGTTTGATATAGGGTGTGCACGCCATTGCGTAATCAGTTTCATGGTTCATCGGGTTATTAAAACATTGCATATATATACTTTTAAGATAATATGAAACATAAATAGTCTCATTAACATCTCATGATGAATGAAAGAGATTATAAAAACATAGAAATTCTGCAAAATGGCCTTAAAGTGCCCAAAATTCGAACATTAGAAATTGAGTATCGATGCGTTAAGTAACATAACTTTAGTTAGAGGTGGTATATAATTTAACTATTTTGACAGTTTATCTTGATATTACTTGGTGTTTACAAAAATGCAACAAAAAAAAGTGTTTATTTTTTTTATTGTGTGTTAAAGGGCGCACAGCACTAAATCACTCCTCGTTTTGTGTAATGGTAGTAAGTTCCGGCAAAAACAAAAAACGATTTTGTGATTAATGGGGTCCTTTGGGAATCAGTTTGGCGTGAGGATAGCGTTTCATAATTAAAATGAAAGATAATCTCTTGTACTTTGATCAGGATATTGCAAAATATTGATTTTCGATTGTATTGAAAATTTATCACGTGTATGAACATACGTGATCGGAGGCGGTTAGAAGGCCAGCGTCCGGGCTGAAATTAGGGGTGGCGCTGTTTAAATGATCGTATCGTAAAATCGAATTGGAAGGTGTAACACTTCTTGACGATTTTATGAAATTTGAATGTTTGTTTATTAGAATAAAGCATTCGAGACGTTCCAAAAATGGTTACTAAGGGCCCAAAATAGCGACTCTTTTAGCCCTAATTTACATGTAATCCAATGGGCGGTATATTTAGTGCTGTGCCCCCTAAAGACTGGGTGAATAACTATTTAAAAATAGCAACTTGAGGCCTGCCCATATAATGGAATTTGCTAACGTAAGACTTGGCACCAAATTGTAGAATGTCGGTGTATTTATAAAGGAGTCATTAATGGCTAGTTTATCCAATGAGCCGTAGAAACAACAGTTTTGACGAAATCGAAATCGAAATAAGAGATTTATATAGACTAGTAAAGTTATCCTGGGTAATTGATTATAATACTTAAGTACGTGTAAGCATGGTAGCTACCTGTCATGGTATAAGCAACAGAGCAATATATCATTTTTTTCGTTTATGGAATCTCCTACAATGACATGCCATGAATAAAAGAGCAATAAATCAATCTCCAATTGTGCAAAGAAGCGTCCTTTGTCCTGTGTTGATATCAATAACGTTCTATTTATGTCGTCCTGATGGGGATGGGTTTTAAGTCAGAAAGAAAAAAAGAAAAACGGGAAAGATACGGCTGGCAAGTAGCAAACTTAAATGGAGGTCTGATACCCAGTTAAAGAAACTTATCGTGATAATAACGTGGATAGTGTGCCTTGAAGTAAATACCGGTTGTCCCTAAACAAATTGTGCACATGTTTGCGCAACTTGTAGACCATGAAGTCCTAACGTTTGGTGTAATATGTTTATACACACGGAAAGGAAAATCACTCAGCTTTCAGATGCCGTTTATTTTATCTGGTTTATCTGAGATATGGACAAAAACGAGAGTTACCCAGAATCGAATGTTGTGCCACTAGTTTCAAAGGTTTACTCCTAAGATACAACTTCCACTTGAACGATTGCCCTTCACCAGTGTTATGCAAAATAACATTTTGTATTGAGATTGAATAGGTTTAAATAATAGAATGAGTGCCTGTGTATCCAAGCAGAACTGAATATAAAGATGTTTGGTACATGATTCGAACCAGTCCTTTTGACGAGGTTTCACAAAATGTTTATTGGGCCTCCATTTTCAAAACAAGACAGACGTCCATATGGCTGGGTGCGGCCTAAATTTTCAATAGACATGATAGAAGAGGGTGTTCATGGTCTTAAAATATCACGAAACGAGAAGTCCAGCAAAAGAGTCACCAGAGAGTTTGCCATTCATTTCTCAAACACTCACGTACCATCTACACTGTAGGAAGACACTTGTTAAAAGGAGTATTGGAAATGCTTGGTAGATGGTATGGTACAAGCACCAATATGAATAAAGAACATTCTGGAAGACTAAGATATGAAAAGTGGCAGGACACAGTAACACAGTGATGAAGTGCGAGGGATCCCAGAGTAACTGCTCGTAGTTAGCAGTATTCTCATTAAGGACATATGAACAGTTGCGTACAGGCATTTAAATCAACATTAGGCCTACATTCATTTGGAAACACACACTGTGAGTAGAAGCAAAAACTTTGAACCTAATAACATTGACAACAGCTAAGACACTAAAAATGCTCAGAAAAAAACGATTGCGTCATCATTCATCAGCCTGAATTTGAATCCATCGGCCGTGCTTTAATTTTTTACCAAATTTTGGCACCCGGTGGATTATGAAGCTAGACACACGCATCCATGATTTTCAGCAATAAAATCACATTTGTACCCTACTTTTTATTATTCATAACAATAGGCTGAAGAGCCAGGACAAACTTAATAGTGAACAAGCACTAAATTAAAGGGATGCCCGAAGAATAAGCTGTACAGACACAGACCGGGATGATCTTCCGAACCACGGTGCTCCTATGTACATGCCTACTTTAGTCTGCACGGTCTGAAGGAGGCATGGAGACGAGGCTGTGTTGGTGTATCGTATTGAACTCACGCTCAAACGATCCACCAACAGAACTACGGTGCACAGCAGTGTAACGACGCTCTAACCGACTGCGCCACCTCATGTCGTACTTCCACCCGACTAACATGACTAAGGCTCCATCCGTATCGAGCAAGTGGGTATCGAGCAAGTGGGTATCGAGCAAGTGGGTATCGAGCAAGTGGGTATCGAGCAAGTGGGTATCGAGCAAGTGGGTATCGAGCAAGTGGGTATCGAGCAAGTGGGTATCGAGCAAGTGGGTATCGAGCAAGTGGGTATCGAGCAAGACACACAGCGAGTCGTGCAGTGTGATTGCTGAGATTTGTACCAGTGCCCATTCATGAATGTATTATGTATGCTTGCTCAACTGATGATATTTGTACCCCCGCAACACGCATACTTATATAATAGTACAATAGTTTCTTGTCCCACCATTCGATTGTCCCTGGTATAATATATTTTGGTACCCATTTGAATAAGTGCAACAACACTTCCGGATGTACGCTACCCATGTTGATACTATAACACATAAATTACAATAGTTTGAAGACAAATAGAACCGATGTTTAGTATTAATAGTAGTGTTAATCTATTGTTGAAGACTGGGATTAATAACGATATAGACATCCCAATTTGAGGCCTTCACAAACGATGCGTGTTTAGAGTAAATTAATGTGCTACTTATTTGAAAGATGGTATCGAACTTTGTACCAAAGCCGGCAGTAGATATAATGCAACAACACTTCGGGATGTGTGCTACCCATTTTGATATTAGAACATATTACAACAATGCAACAAAGCCGGCAGTAGATAAAATGTAACAACACTTCAGGATGTGTGCTACCCATTTTGATATTAGAACATATTACAACAATGCAACAAAGCAGGCAGTAGATAGAATTCAACAACACTTCGGGATGTGTGCTACCGGGATGTGCTACCCATTTTGATATTGGCACATATTACAACAATGCAACAAAGCCGGCAGTAGATATATAGAATGCATCAACACTTCGGAATGTGTGCTGCCCATTTTGATATTAGAACATATTACAACAATGCAACAAAGCCGGCAGTAGATATAATGCAACAACACTTCGGGATGTGTGCTACCCATTTTGATATTAGAACATATTACAACAATGCAACAAAGCCGGCAGTAGATATAATGCAACAACACTTCGGGATGTGTGCTACCCATTTTGATATTAGAACATATTACAACAATGCAACAAAGCCGGCAGTAGATAGAATGCATCAACACTTCGGGATGTGTGCTACCCATTTTGATATTAGAACATATTACAACAATGCAACAAAGCCGGCAGTAGATAGAATTCAACAACACTTCGGGATGTGTGCTACCCATTTTGATATTAGAACATATTACAACAATGCAACAAAGCCGGCAGTAGATAGAATGCATCAACACTTCGGGATGTGTGCTACCCATTTTGATATTAGAACATATTACAACAATGCAACAAAGCCGGTAGTAGATATAATGCAACAACACTTCGGGATGTGTGCTACCCATTTTGATATTAGAACATATTACAACAATGCAACAAAGCCGGCAGTAGATAGAATGCATCAACACTTCGGGATGTGTGCTACCCATTTTGATATTAGAATATATTACAACAATGCAACAAAGCCGGCAGTAGATAGAATTCAACAACACTTCGGGATGTGTGCTACCGGGATGTGCTACCCATTTTGATATTGGCACATATTACAACAATGCAACAAAGCCGGCAGTAGATATATAGAATGCATCAACACTTCGGAATGTGTGCTACCCATTTTGATATTAGAACATATTACAACAATGCAACAAAGCCGGCAGTAGATATATAGAATGCATCAACACTTCGGAATGTGTGCTACCCATTTTGATATTAAAACATATTACAGCAATCCTATTTAGTTAGAAGATAAATAGACTTGGAAAGAAGCTGTTGTTTACTTTTCGTGTTGTACTATAATTGTTGAAGACTGGGGTTAATAACGATTTATAAATCACTATTTCAATCCTTCACAGAATATGCGTGTTTGGTATGGATAATCTATTTGGTTTGGTATTGAACTCTGTACGGAAGCCGGCAATAGTGGACGAAACCATTTCTTGACGTGTGCTACCCATTTTGATATTTAAAAAAATAACAGCAATCAGTAATTAGTTTGAAGACAAAATCAAACTTGGAAAGAAGCTGTTGTTTTTTTCTTTTCTTTTCGGTGCAGCGTCTTGAGTCTGTCTAACCCTAACACTCTTGAGTACTACGAATTACTACGATGCGGTGTGCTTGTGTCACCCGCTCGGCTCGGCAGTTTTTCGATGAAATAATGGCCCCAGGGTATGTACAGGGCGGAATATACTCAGCCATGTATGGTTTCCCCCGTGGCCTAGCGGTAGATCGTCTGCCTCTGAACCCAGAGGTCCTAGGTTCGAGTCCCGGGTGTGGGGGTACTTTTCCCCCTCGCTATTTGGCCGCGAAAAAAAAAATCTTTGGAAAAGGTGCCTCGGGGTTAGGGGTTAATGCGTGGTTGGCATACACATTTGGATGATGGCATCGAACTTTGTACTGAAGCCAGTAATAAAGGACGACGGCACTTATTGGTGGGTGCTACGAATTATAATTTGGAATAATAAGTAGTTTGAAGATGAAAAGCAGCTGTTGTTTAGTACTGATAGTTGTGTTGTACCTTTGGATTTGATCGCATCGAATTTTGTACAGAAAACAGCAATAGAGAGCGACAACTATGTTTGATCTCATTATAATATTAGGAGAATATTTGGAATTATAATTAGTTTGAAGACAAAATGACTTGGGAAGAAACTGTTGTTTTGTAATAATAATTGTGTTACACTAATTTGAAGACAAGGTTAGTAACAATTTAAAAATAGAAACTTGAGGTCTACACAGAATGAATTAGTTCTATCATTGCTGTACAGAAGGTCAACTATTCCGATAATGACAGTCTTTATCCACAAAGTCACGAAAAGAACAATATATAATGGAATTTGCGGGGGAATTTGCTAACGTAAATCAAAATGCAAGACTTGTCAAATTGTCGAATAATTCGTTAATGGCAGCTTTATCTAACGATGATCCGTGGAAACACTTTTGTCATCGAAGTAAGTAAAGTAATCCTGGGTAATTGATTATAATAATCACATTTTTTGCACTTTTTTGGCACTTTTTGGACAATAATTCAAAAGATAATAAAGATTTTCAACAACAAAAAACCTATTCCTAGGGAATTGTATTAGGAATATAATAAAACTAGTATGACAAAATTTGATGAAATATATTTTTGAGTTATCTTTACAGAACCTAAAATGGGTTAAAAAACGTGTTTTTTATATTTTTTTCCAAAATGGTCAATTTCATGATCATGGTTGGATTCATTGAACCCTTTCCTGCAAAAAAATGTATACTTTTATATAGATTAAATGAATAATGAAGAAGTTACGGCAGTTTTACGGAGGCTGTACCTGAAGGTGCACAGCCCCCTTTTTAGTGCGTGTAAGCAAAAGAACAATATATCAAAATATTAAACGGCAGTAGCCATGTTGTCACGAAATTCTCTTAGCATATTATAACGCCATGCACGCTGTGTGTTACTTATCTTCGAATTTCGAGTTTCGAGTATCAAGTTTCGAGTATTGAGTTTCGAGTTTATAATTTTGAGTTTCGAGTTTGGAGTATCGAGTTTCGAGTTTGGAGTATCGAGTTTCGAGTTTGGAGTATCGAGCATATACGAGTTTTAAGTTTATAATTTCGAGTTTGGAGTATTGAGTTTCGAGTTTCGAGTTTATAATTTCGAGTCTCGAGTTTTGAATTTCATTTTCGAGATTGGAGCGTTGAGTTTATAAATTCGAGTTTTAAGTTTCATTTTCGAGTTCGATTTTCTACTTTCGAGTCTCGAGTTTTGAATTTCATTTTCGAGTTTGGAGTATTAAATTTGGAGTTTGGAGTATTGAGTTTGAATTTCATGTTCAGAGTATCGAGTTCGAGTTTCAAGTTTATAATTTCGAATCTCGAGTTTTAAATTTCATTTTCGAGATTGGAGCATCGAGTTTCGAGTTTCATGATTAAAATTTTGAGGTTTGAGTTTCGAATTTGAAAAAGCATTTCTTCAAAATAGGGGCCATTTTTTTTTTTAAACTATGTCTTTAGGCCAATTTTTTTTTTTAAACTATGTCTTTTGAAATCAAAAATAGAATAATACGGTATACGATCAAAAACAAATTCCCAGAATGGCTCAATACTAAGCTACACCTTAACCTGAAATTTTTACCTGTTTCTTCGAGTTGAGTATTGTTCACATTTGCTCTTTATTTACCAAAAAAATGCGATAAAAACAAAATCCCAGAATGGCCAGTACTAAGCTTAAAGGAAGGGTCCCGCAAGCACAACATTTAGAATTATTTGTTAGAAAAATAATTATCGAGCCGAAATTAAGTATTATATAGAACAAAACACCATACTACATGTAGTCACAAAAATGAATAAAAACTGCCATCACTCACCTTTTTAGAGGCAATTTGATGTATTTTTTCCTAAAGTAGGAACACTACTGGTACTTTTTTCATGGATGTTGCTACAGTGCAACAGAGCATAAATTCCCAAAAGTGCATGTTATTGAAATTACGCTCTAATTCAAAAAGTAACATATGTAAGACAAGGAGACAATATCATATTATAGAATACAGCTAAGTGATTTAATGTCATAGAGGGGAAAAAAAGTTTGACCTTATTTGCACATAATTAGCATATTATAAAGAAATACATTAAAATGTTGCTTTTTGTAATTTCCAGCAAAAACTGTACATGCTATTAAGGGGGACTCAAAGAAGGAATCTATTTATTTTTGACCTAATTTTTTTTTGAAATTTTGACCAAAAAGTGCCACAAAAGTGTGTGGGGGGGGGGGGGAAATGAAAACTATTTTGGCACTTTTTAGTGAAAATTTCAAAAAGTATTAGATTAGGGTTAAAATTAAAATAAATTAGTCATTACATCATCATCTAGCGATTTGGGCATTTTTTACCCAAAATTATTTTTGTTAGATTTGTCAAAATAAATTGGGTCAAAAAGGTGATTTTTTTGTGATTTTCTCAAAAAATCAATATTCTCAAAAAATCAATATTTCGGGTCAACATTTATGCTAAATTTGGATTCTCTGATCCATTTCCTTTCCAAAAATGTATACTTTTGTGTACATTTGAGTCATAGTTCAATAATTACAGCACTAAAAAAATTACCCCCTTAACACCAAATTTAGAGCAAATGAAGTTCTCATCATTGTCAACAATTCTGCCTGAGAAAAAGTTCACATTTATCTTTACTTTAAAAAAAAAAGCCCAAATCAGTCTTAATTAAGCTTAATTAATGACCGAATTCGTTGAAATTATTAAGTAGTACTCCACACATTTGGTATATTAAAAAAAAAACTCAAACGGGGTTTCTTGTATTTTTCTCATGAAATAAACATGCCATAAACACTAAAATCACCGAGAAAGATGTTCATGGTTAGCCACACAAATCTGTCAAGCCATTCGTTAACATGTTTGCTGTGTAATTAATTAATTTATAAGGCGTTTAAATGGAATAATTTTGAACCACTTTTTGTATGCCCAATTAAGTTATGTAAGGTTTCAAATTAATCCTTAAATTATGTTTAATAAAATGGTCAAGCCACATTTCTCATTTCATTTCATTTCATTTATCTTTTTCTGTAATATTAATCAACACTTTAGATACATTAATTTTCTTACAATAACAATGTATTTTATACAACTGTGCACAGACTTGGCAACAGTCTATTATTAGTTGTCCAGCCATGCCGCAAACAATGAGAGGAATTATAGTCAAGGACATGCCCACGCTAATGGACCAATGCTTTGAAATTCGCGCTACAAGAAATTTGAAATGCCATTCATCAGTGTGCAGTCAAGGGTTTTAAGCATTATGGTGTATGTTACTTTAGGTGGGGGTGTGCTGACATGCAAACCTGTACAAACAGGTACCAGATAAAGGCCTGCACTAAGTCTAAATAATAATAAAAAGTTTAAATAGTCAAGGCCATGAAAGCAGGTAGCCAGTAGCTGGTTGGATTAGCGTGTATGGATTATCAAGTATTGGCTAATCCGAAATTGGGTTTAATAGGAAATGTAACAATGCTGATAATCATTTAAGGACACAAAAGAGTATTTTAAAACAAAGCTGTTTTGATTATATATGATACACATACTTAGGATTGAAATTGTCATGGTTGTACAACACTCAGGAGGCATTATATTTATAATTCAATATTTGGTAATTTATGCTCTGTTGCACTGTAGTAGTTCCTGAAACGAAAACTAGTTTGACATTCTCAAGCTTTGCTATTTTACACGTATGCAACAAATAGGCCTACTCATGTAAATCAAGCTTGGAGTATTTGTGGTAAAAAAGTGTGATTTCAAAGTAATGATAATTTAGCATCTAGAAACACCGTGATTTTTTTACCGAAAAATAAAAGTTGTTACACTATATACATGCCCTGGCCACAAATATGAACAATAATGGCCGACCCCCTTCTTCCCGGGTCTGCATGGTTTTCTCGTGCAAACCCACTTAACACCTTAACTCGAAATTTTGACTTGTTTTTTCGAGTTAAGAATTTGAAGAATTTTACGAAGATGATGTCATGGAGTTTTTTAAATCCAGTATTTTTTTAAACTAAAATGGAATATTATGCGATCATGAAAAAAAATCCCAAAATGGACGATGTAAATTGTGTTTCCTTTCAGTTAGTCTACTTGTATCCGTAATATCTCAGCAAATTAGTGTCGATATTGCTGTAACATGGAAGAATTGTTATCAGGTTGCCCAAAGAGAATTGCCACTAATAAGGTAGACGAGTCCGAGCTGACGGCGGCATTTCTGTTGTTCAACGAGGTGGCCAGCGACTACATCTTGCGGCAAGAATAACTTCTACAAAGAAAGGCGGAAACCGAAGAGGAAGGCTTCAATTCAACCAGAGTAGCGTCCACGCAAGAGACCGCGGCAAGATGGAAAGAATTCTCATCAACGCAAGCGGCATTTTAAGCCGAAGCCCAATAACAGAATGCAGGAAGAAAGCTGATGATCATGGTCTTATCCATAATTATTTAGTTGTTACAAATAGTTAACAAGTCTGTTGAACCACATAGTTAAAGACTACTAAATATCCTTTAAAATGGGACCAGAATGGTGTTTGTAACATCAGGAGATGACTAGTTATTGTAAAAATAACAAAGCATGGGATTAATCCCCATTGAGTTTGTACAGGCGGCACCCCTTCCGGCACCACCCCTGGTCCCCAAACTTCAAACAGCTGTATCTCCCCTTCTGTATTACCTATACCAATACCATTTTGCAGGCCTGTCATTAGGGCTTTAAAATGATACCAAATTTGTTGAGATAGCTTTTGTGGTTTTAAAAATATTTAAGGAATATAACAGCATAAAACTAAAAAGTGTAACAGCACCACCCTATTGGGAGGCGAGTTCATAACACATGACCATTATAGTGACATTTTCCACATGTGCCTGACATGATATCAAATCAAATATATATGTTGTGGGACCGTTGGTGTACAAAATCTGATGCTTTTTAAAAGCATAGGTCCACCATCATGACCATGGGTGAAATAGCTTACACCACCTGTTCATTTGGTGATCTCGACCTTGAGATATTCCCAAAGGATCTGCCCGGTGTGGCCCTATTAGGGTTTAAGCCTAATTATTGGCACAGAAAGGTTGTTTTTCTTTTTGGGTAATTGTTTTCATTCATTTTGGGTAATATGCGGCTATGCCTGCGAATTGTGAAACCTATCTAGCATTGTAATAAATTCCTGACCGTTTTGAGCATTTCAATATTATGCTCAAGTGATTTGATTCAATGGTGCCAGTGAGAGGAATAAATTACTGCAGTTATGCTATGCACAATTCATGGCGGGAAAATGTTGGTTTATTTTTACTTTCGGTGTGAAACTCCCTTACCTACTTGCCCTATAATAAAAAATGACCTTTTTTTGGCATTCCAATATTCGGCTCCAGTGACTTAATTCAATGGTGCTAATGAGAGATATATTACTGCAGTCATGCTGCACAATTCATGGCGGGAAAAGGTTGGTTTTCATTAGTCACCTTCGGTATGAATTTGAAACCCACCTTACCTTACCCTATATTAAGAATGACATTTTTTTGGCATTCCAATATGCTGCTTAATGGTGCCAGTGAGAGGTATACATCGTGTCCCAAAAACAGTAGCGTATCTCCCGGGGGTCAGGGGGCAGAGTGCCCCCCCCCCCAGAAGGCTTTGACCGGGAAGGTCAGCTCAAACTACCGGGCTAAATAGAATCGAAGGGAAGGGATCGGGAGGGAAGAGAGGAAGAGAAAAGGGAAAGGAACGGGAAAGGGGGAAGGAAAGGGAAAGAGAGGGGAGAGAGGGGAGAAAGAGGGAAGGAAAATGGAAAGGAGGAGAAGGGAAAGGGAGAAGAGGAAGATAAAAGGGAAAAGGAAAGAGAAAATCTAAGGGATTTACTTAATTCCCATATAAATGACAACTTTGCCCCTTGCCCGGTTTGATGATGGGCAATTTAGTATAAAAATGGCAAATTTTCTCGAGCTCCGCGCAAATTTGTCCAGGAATATCATTATAGAAGTACGTTTAAACGAAAAATGTACCTTAATAATGGCCAGTTTCGTGCAGATATGTTGTTCAAAATTGTTTTACTTAATAGGGTCGAACTGGTGTTCACCGGGAAAAAATACCCTTTGCCACCACCCCCCCCCCCCCTGAAAAATACCCCAGATACGCCACTGCCAAAAAACGTAGTTAGGGATATAAAGGGATATATATTTGACCTTAAAGTAGGGGGGGCTGGGGTACCGCGCCATTTTGCAATATTTTGCGAAATCGATCGTGGTTATCACGTGATACGTATCGTGGAAAAATAATGTACACTGTTTTAACGAAATGCACTGTGGGATTGTGTTACCAGCCTAAAAGTATAGAGGTCGCAAACCCGGTCGCAAACTTGCTTATATTGAGCCTAGCTATAACAAGCTAAAAGTGACATCTCTGAATGTATTACCAAAGTGTGAAATTGTTGGACACACTGGTAAAATGGTTTTACAACAAGTTTTGCTATCATATTATCAAACTGAACTCAAGTTAAATCACTCTATATCGAGCAATAATATAATCGTTTACGCATTTTAATTGTTTAGACAAAGTTAAATAAATCAAGGATACATTTATGATAGATACATAAATAAAAAGAAAACTATAAACGCATGGGCGGCATTTATAATTGATAAAAATTGACATAACAATGATGTTACATTAATATACCATTAAGTTTAAAAAATAGAAAAATAATGGGAATATTCGAACCCGTGATTTCCGATTGCCAACGACATAGCCAACCTACGCACGCCACAGAGATTTACGACTGTAATTGTGATAGTTTTATTATTTAACCATGTCCATTTATTTATAACGAACGGATTTTTATTGTGCCATTTTTGCCAAATGTGTGTGTTGCTCTCGCACAAAATGTGTTTGTAATTTGATTATAATTCTTATTTTTAAAAGAACGGTAATTTTTTTTGACATTTTCGAGAGAAAAAAATGGCGTAACCCTGATACGGTAAACGCCAGCAGTGTGGTGTCCGCGTGGGCAAGCACACAGATGATGCTAAGCAAATCCAGCATATAAAACAAAAAGTGCTCCTAATGGGACTCGAACCGACAACCTCTCGCTCCTCGAGCGACTTCCTTTCCATTACACTAACCGTGCTAATTGAAAAAATTTAACACAAATAATTTATTTATATCATGGGTCATGGGTTAATGCACTGTGTTAAATTCTACAATCCCGGCCGCCACTCTGTTCAAAGGCACAAAAAAGTGGACTTATTTTATGCTTTTTTTGCAATTCTGGGGTGTGTGGATCGTGTTTTTTTATCAAATTGGTTAGATATCCGTCCATTTTAGAACATCTGAAATTTAAAGTGCACCCACACACCCGGGAAAGTATGCTGCCAAGGGCATATATTTTGCACGTAAATCCAATACAAAAGTTCAGAAAATCGACCAAAATATGACGTCATGACCATTGCTTCGAGACAAAATGGCGCGGTACCCCACCCCCCCCCCCTAACCTTAAAGGTATATTATGTGATCTTTCCAGGGAACGCCCTCAACATCGAAAAAAAATTTGAAAGCAGATTTTCTTGCAGATTTACATTTCTGATCATAAATCATGCATACATTCCAAGTTACAGGGCGATACGATTCTTAATTACTTCAAAATCATGGTTTTAGAGTGAAAATAAACTGTCGGGATCCCAACAGTTTATATTTTTCACTCTAAATTCACTCTAAAACCATGATTTTGAGGTAATTAGGAATCGTATCGCTCTGTAACTTGGAATGTATGTATGATTTATGATCGGAAATGTAAATCTGCAAGAAAATCTACTTTCTAAAAAAAATCATGAATAGAGGGCGCTCTCTGGAAAATATCACATAATATGCCTTTAATTCGTGAAATTGTGAGACTAATCTGAAGTCAACTCTTGGAAATACACCGATTTGAATAGAGCGTGGTCAGAACCCGTTTGGCCCTGCATTGGGTTTACTCTCCGAAATAACTTATGTTTGGTCCAACTAAGTTCATTTAAAGCCTATCTGATAACAGTTGGATTTCTGTTTCTTATTTCAATATTCAACAATAAATCACACCATAGAAAAGCATGGTAGAGCGTCTTGATACCCTGCCTCTACCTTTAATTCCGTTGATGAGATGAATGACTGAATGGCTGGTTTCCAATTCCGAAGAAATTGTTTGCGACCTGCTACAAATGGCTTACCTCTAATGGTACGGTCACGTCACGTCACGTCACGTCACGCGTCACGTCACGTGATGCGTATTTAAGTGTTTGGGTGATGTTTTGAATTGACGTAAAACACTGATGTTAAATTATGATTAAGGTGAATTAAGAATGGTAGATTTGAAGTCATTCTTATACTCACTACAAATGTCATGGGTAAAAATATTGCTAAACAATGACATATCCGCTTGGAAAAATATTGCTTTCTTTCACATTAGAACATTTGATATAGGTATGGATATATTCAATTGTAATTGTTCTCTAACAACTTTAAGTAAACAATGTATCGATATTTTAAACAAACTGCCGTCGTTTTATAAAATGTTGATACAAATATGGTTCAAATGCAATACAGTTAAACAAATAAAGCGTATAGAAAATCATAACAACCAAGTAATTTGGAACAATGAGCACATTACATACAATGGAAAGACGATTCACTTTAAGCTCTGGATAAAATCAGGAATCATTAAGATTAATCAATTATTTGGTAAAGACGGGAAAATGTTAGATGTAGTAAATTTAAGAAATAAAATGCCACACAGTGGTAGCCCATTAATGGAATATTTAGCTCTTATCAATGCAATTCCTAAAGATTGGAAATGTGTCAAACATCCTCATACAGAAGATAAAAGTGTATTTATTTAAGATGTACAACAAGAGAGGGCAGACTGATATCACTTAATTGGAAAATCACTAGTAATATCTATCCCACAAAAATCCTTCTGCATAAAATGAAAATAGAAAATAATGATGTATATATGTGATATATGTAATGAAAAGGATTATGTAGAACACTTCTTCTTTTTCTGTAAGAAGATACAACCAATATGGTTAGAAGCATATGACATTATATCTCTACAAGTATCAAAACGTGTAATTTTAACACATTTCGATGTACTTTTTGGGTTTCAGCAATGTAAAGAAAAAACACAGAGAGATTTCATAACTAGTATAATTATGATAGCAAAATTGTCAATTAGTAAATTAAGATATGGGAATCATCCCAATCTTTTACTTCTTTTCAAATCAGAATTGAGATTCAGAAAAATAATTGACATTTAAGTAACATATCAATTTACATTGATCAATTGATTGTGCGTAGCAATGAGATATGTAACTTGAAATTATATCATATTTATATAGAAGCTGCACATCATAGAAGATACAAGGAATAGTAAGAATATGTAATAGCTAGGTTTGTAATTTAAACTGAACATGTTTTGATATGTATGTGATTATGATAGAAAAGAGTGAAGATTTTGTAATCATGAAGAATTTGTAACTGATGAAGGAATGGTGATTAATAAACTTAAAAGATTAAAAAAATCTATATCCATTCTACGTTTCTTTTACCACCGTTTAAAATTAGTATTACTTTATGAGTACACTATCCCAGTTAGGGAATGCCGGAGGTAGTACATGTATTGATAATGGAACAATCAAGGTCAAAGGAAGGCTAATATTAATTATTATAAAATCAACGCTGCATGTCAAACTATTTTACACGCAGCCTTAGGGCTAGTATAATGTAATTTCCAGTTTCCCGTTTCCCTACCGACCCAACTTTTCAGTTTTACCAAAACTTTCATTATTTTGTGCAAAATTACATTTTCTGACAAACTTGAATAAAAATCAAAACTTTTAGTGGCTCAAAATACCAGGCATATCTTCCTGTTGATTTTTATGGCAGTGGTGTCATGGTATATGGTTGATAATGAAATTGTTTGCATTACCTACTCAGATTTCAGATGTAATTGACGTTGCAATATTTCAGACAGATTTGTTGACATTTTCAAAAACACATCTACAAATGCTTCCTTAATTGTTTTTCAAAGTGTTAAAGTGTTAATTAAGGTGTAATATATACAAATCAATAGGTAGTTAGTAGTTAACACCCCTTTCAGATGCAATAATGAAATTGAGTGAAATAATGAATAATGAATAATGAAATAGACACCTACCCACTCTTTTAAAAATATGAAACGGGAAACTGGGAATCATATTTCATTAGCCTCTAAGTAGGCATTTATTTTGACTATAAATCGTGATTGCATCAAAACGTTAACAAACTAAATAATAATAATAATAGTACCGCACGCATTTTATGTCAGCTGCTAACATAACACGTACCGGTACGGTCTAATAAATTAAGTCCCATTCTTAAACAGTCATATTTTATTATCGGTTAGTGCCTTTCATTTCATTGGCCACATTTGTCAAATTCTACCGGACGGGACTCAGAGGCAATTTATGAGAACTTAATGATCAGGGGTGGGGGTGAACGGAATAAGAACTACAAAAACCGTGTGATTTTTTTTGTTTAATTAAAAATTAAACAACAAAAAATCACACGGTTTTTGTGCAAGTTGATTTACCACAACACTGACAGAACCCGCCCACCTACGAAAAAAAAATTCAATTTTGTTAACTAAAAACTGTCCTACCGTCTTTTAATCAAACCAACTTTAAAAAAAAAAGTGTTCTGTTTTAGTCGTCGGACCACCGACCACCTGTCCTTACAAAATAAAAAAGGTTCCCGTAGAGTTACACTTTTGTATTAACTAACTTCCCCCATTCCACACGACGCGTCTTCATAAAGTGGATTTAGATGCCGGTGCTGACCAGCAAAAGCAATATAAAATCAAAGCATTGAATTACGCGAAACATTTAACGCAATTAACGCCCGCGACTTAACTACGATGAGCTTGTAATCATGGTAATAATGGTGAAATATCAGTAGGCCTACTCACTATTAAATTCTGCTTGCAACTGAATATCGCATCTACCCTACCCCAACACCACCCGACCCCACCCCAACCCCACCCCACCCACACCCACCCGAACCCCACCCCAGCCCAACCCCTACCCAACCGACATGTCTTCGCAGTCGCTCTGTGCCCATTACAATCGGTTGCTTCCAGTTTTCGTCTTTTCTGAACTGGTTTACAATGAGTAGTAACCAAAATACTGTGTGGAAGTCAAGAGTTGGCCAGAGGATTGGAAGAGATCAGTTTTCCTAACACTTCCAAAGAAAGGGGATGCTTTCGAATATAAAAATCATCGTACTATCGCTCTGATACCACATGCAAGCAAAATCCTGCTGCACATCATCAACGAACGTCTCAGACCTCATCTTGAACGTGAACTTCCTGCTGAGCAAACCGGTTTTCGGAAAGGCCGCGGCACAAGAGATCAGATAGCCAATGTACGTCACATAATGGAAAAATGTGAGAGCTCTTCATGTACTTTATAGACTACGCAGGGCCTTTGATTGTGTGAGATACTCGGCATTGTAGACAGCACTGCAAGAAACGGGAATCCCTTACCACCTCGTCCACCTAATTCGCAATCTGTATGATGGTCAAGCTGTCTAGTGTGTTCGCACTGAGAAAGGAAATAGTGACTGGTTTGCTCTATAGGTCAGGGAGTCCGTCAAGGGTGCATACCATCACCAGCACTCTTCAACCTTTATGCAGAGTGTATAGACGTGCATTGGATGATTGGCCAGGGGGCTGTCAGTAGGTGGATACCAAATACACAATCTACGTTATGCCGATGACACCACCCTGTTTGCAACAAATATGAAATAGATGGCGGAACTCCTGAAGAAAGTCAAGGTGGAAAGGGAGCAACTTGGTCTACGTCTAAATGACCAAGATCATTTCCATAGGCAAAGATGGTGTTGGAGGGCCTCTTATAATTGATGGTAATGAGGTGGAATCGGTCTCGAAATTCAACTTTCTTGGATCCCTGATTACCAAAGAGGGTGGTTGCAGCCAAGAGATTAGACACCGTTTAGCAATGGCTAGATCAGCAATGATCAACCTAAGCAAGATCTGGGCTGACAGAGGAATAACCAGAGCAACAAAAACCAGGCTTGCCCTTGTATATCCAATTGCCATGTACAGTACAGTATGCATGTGAGACGTGGACCCTAACAAAAGCTGACAAAAACAGAATAGCTGCTTTCGAGATGTGGTGTTGGAGGTGTATGCTTCGTATCTCATGGACAATGAGAAGGACCAATGCCAGTATTATTGAAGAAATAGGGGTCTTCGACTTCATCATGCCACCAACACCCAAATGCTGAGCTACTTCAGCCATATCTCACGTCGCAAGGGTAACAACCTAGAGAAGATGATCATGCAAGGCATGATTGAAGCGTAAGAAAGGCAGACGTCGTTCCCGGTGGATTGAAATTGATTACTGGACTCTCCGTGATTGTTAATCCTTTGCTGAAAATCGTTTGGCGTAGTATCTGCAGGTCACGAGCTGTCAGTCATCAGTCATGACAGGGCCGAACCAACCAACCAACCAACCAACCAACCAACCAGTAATCAAAACTGACATAGGGGAGACAAATCTGGATGAAAATATTCACTGTTATCACTAATATTTTTTAGATTTTTATCTAACAAATTTTGTTTGGTTCAGAAGGTATGATTTATACCTTTTTTTTCTTCCTTTTTTTAATACAAAATATTTAACTTATTTTTTCAACTTTAATCTTTGTCCTTTGAATAGAGTTAGGTTCAAGAAGTTTAATTCTATTGTAGACCACTCGTACGTAAATTTCAAAGTCGGGTGAAGGGCGTTTATCTGTCATCTGTAAAAGACAATTGAAAGTGTCAATTTTCAATTTCTTCAATTTTTCTTTTTAGATTAAACCTGTAAGTGGTAAACAGTAACACTATTCACACTGGAGCTTTATCATTACGGGTATAGAGAAATGAAAGTTAATCATCAATGCAGTCTATTTCGAACAATTACGTATGTGCGTGACAGGCTATTGATAGTCTATAGACCTACATCCATCTACGTAATCATGGGGTATTGAAGGCTTTCAATGGTGAATCATTGAAGTGAAATTAATGAAAGTTCATCGACAGTATCTTTGCTTGTTTTGAATACCGTTGAAAATATCACAGGCTATTTAGGCTTTATGCATAATCTATATGCGCGTCCAAAAAACAAACACCTATTACAACTTTGGTGGTAGACTTAACACTTTCCACGCGGCTATTGGTTTTACCATATTCAAAACAGATTTTTCAGAGAGCTTTTCCCAACTTTCAAGGTCTACCTCAAGGATTACAGAACCAACAGTAGGCATGTTTGTACTTATTTCAATGCATTTCTCATGGTGATTCCAAATATGATAATGAAATTCAATAATTTTGAAATTTTTGAAACATTTTGTGAAATTTTGGAATGTCGTCTGCAGCCGCCTGCCGCATGGAAAGTGTTATTAAGCAGATCGGATTGAATCAACAGGTGGGCGCTTTATAAAAACCGAAGAACCCGTCTTAGATTGGAACAGAACAACTTAACTCACATTCCGGGGGCAGGTGCTTATTTACTAAAGGTACTTACGAAAATGTGTGTCCATCTGTCTGATGTACCCAGTCAACCAGCAGGTCACGCTCTGTGCACGGCAAGGTCGTTTTTTTCTTTTCACGGGATGCAACTGCAATATGCAAGCTCCGATGGTTTCCGAAATTTTCCGAATAGAAGTGCTCACTTTAGATCGCTTTCTCATAAAACCAGAATATGTATGTAGACTGTTTTAGTCACAGTTGTTTGATTTATCATTTTCTGCTATCATTCATATCAGATATTGTACATTTATGATTGTATAAAATGATGTAATTCTTGATTTAAAAACGAGGTAAAATTATCATAATTATGTGTTATGGGATTAACAACGCTGGTCGTGACCGTTTGAAGCATTTGAATATCAATTTGCTAACATAGACTTCCATTTGAAGCATTGATCTTTCATATATTAAAAGATTAGAAGGGTAGAGAATGGTTATCTGCTTCAAATAATCACATGAAATATACAGTTTTGGTGCAAAGATCGGAATGTTGCTGTAATTCCACATGCTCTCTGTATAGACATAGCATATGTTAGGGATATCCATTTGAAATACATGTGTTTCCCGCGACACTACACGCACGGCTGGTTTACTTTACTCTGACGGGACAATAGGTTCATCGATCGGTAACGCGACTTTCTACACAGAGAATGACAGAATGTGCAAAATTTTCCAAACTAAAATCATCTGTTCATCTTATTTTCCTGGTCTTGACCGTTTGAAGCAATAAGCCTTCCGAATGTTGATATTTTACGGAGACGAAGACGTACACTTTATTTGCTGCGAAATATTCAGGAGGGTAGTGACCATTTTTAACGAGATATGGCAAATTTATGGAGACACTTTTCAATGTAAATATTGCAGAAAAATTGCGATACTATTTTCATTATTTTAGGTCCTACACATCATTTTAAAGGATCAAATCACCTATGTTGGTTAAGATTGAAGCCTTGCCAACCATAATAAGGAGTTTGTAGTGGAGATTTTACCTAAAATGACACACAAATAGCAAATTTAAAACTCTTCTCCTTTTCATCCTTGCAAAAACGTCCGTTGGCCGAGCGAGGTCATTCGCGCTGGCTGAAAAAGAAAATAGCGACCATTTGCGTGACATGCTAGCTGACTGTACCACTTGAAAATTGAGGAGATGAGTAACTTTGGACATTTGGAAATGGGTTTTACTTGCAGGGGATATCAGGCATACGTTGTACTTGGTGGATCTGGGAATACTTTAGGCCAGGGAGAATGAACAAAATGATCATAGCCAACAAAAAAACCCTTATAGTGTAATTGAAGTAAACAATCTGCTTGACAAAACCAATTAATAAACTCACATATTAATATTTCCTCCGATGTATGAGGATGAAATATTAATATGTGAGTCCCGTTATATTAATTGGTTTTGTCAAGCAGATTGTTTACTTTAAAACACTTTCCATGCGGCAGGCGGCTGCAGACGACATTCAAAATGTTTACAAAATGTTTCAAAAATGTCAAAATTATTGAATTTCATTACCATATTTGGAATCACCATTAGAAATGCATTGGAATAAGTACAAACATGCCTGGTATTGGTTCAGTAATCCTTGAGGTTAGACCTTGAAAGTTGGGAAAGGATTCTGAAAAATCTGTTTTGTATAGGGTAAAACCAATAGCCGCGTGGAAAGTGTTAATGAATTTCAACAAACCTGATGAATCTTTTCACCGCTTATAGTGTAAGCTGGTGGGGTGTGCATGGTGTGGGGAGCGAGGTGACCAATCAGTGATACTGATATGTCCAAGACAAGAAATTCCATATTACGCCTAACATAAATGATGGAAATTGAATTTTAGATTTGCGTTAAAAAATCATTAATTTCTCGGTTATTTTCTGGCCAATATTGCTTAAATTGGACAACCTAATACCCACGATAGGCCTATCTCTACCCCTCCCCCAAAATCAGATAGGGAGGCAGGGGTGTGTATGGGGCGACAGTGGTTAAGGGCATAAAGTGTACAGCAAGTCAAGCGCTGTATGTCATCTTCTCGTCTTGTCGTTACAAAGAGCAATGTGAGCACCCATCCATAAACCTAGCTGCAGGCACTGATTTGGAGAATAAAAGATGGTAATTTTGTTTTTGCTATCCGTACTATGGTGTGACAATTGATGGGTTTGTCTATATTGGACCACCGGATACTCGCGCTTCACGCTCACAATGGTACTCAACATTACGCAATTTTGGGCCTCCTCCCCTCAACACGTGATAACGATTCATTTTTTACAAATTATTCCATTCGCCGTAAAAGGGTTAATATTTTGACCCCGTCGTTTTTAGTGTGTATACAATAGTTGATAGATGTTAAAAAAAAATAGAAACTGAAAAATAAAAATGAATAGTCGTGGACAATATTTATTTCTTGAGTTATGATTGTTTAGATAACAGCTTAAAGGTAAATTAATTGAGAGCATGGATAAAAGTTCCTCGACAATGAAATCAATCTTGAATAACAACAATCGGTTAGGAACAGCAACAGAGCTTGTGATGGAAAATTTTGAAAAAATGATTGAAAATTTTAAAATATAAAAAGGAGAGAAAGGTCAACAATGCATTTTTAAGTAAGCTTGACGATTAAATCGATGAAAAAAATGAAATAAAAATAAAATGCTCACCGACAATGCCCTTCATATACCATTTTAATACAATCTACATAGAAATTCATTTTTATATAGTAAAAATTAAAAAATTAAATTAAATCGACGAGGTGCCGTTTATTTTTAAAACCACCAAACCAGCAATATAAGTGTTCCTGACTACAGTCATAAAAAAGTAACTACATGTATATAATTATATATTATATATATATAATTGTATATCAAAATAAGCAGAAAGTAATCCTCTAACAGCTTAACATGGAATTTAGACATGATCACTCATGCATGGCAGATCCCATTCACTTGACAATGGCAAGCAGATTGCAAAAAAGTGGATAATCCCTCCATTCAAGTGACTGTAAATGCTCATTTCTTGCCATTTCCTTTTACGCACCTTACCATTGCTTAATGAATGTGCTCAGCCATGCATGAATGCGTACATCTTAATTTCATACAGACATGATAGAGAATTATTGTCTGCTTATTTTGACATGCAATTGTTTAATTTATATTAAATATTTATGTGAAATATATGAACTTCAATGAGTGGCAAGGAACTTCTTTTGACGAGTGTATTATGTCAAACAGAAACATTCCAACTGGGGCTAACTTAGTTTTTTTAATATATTTAATCAGCCATTACATCATCTTTGAAAAGATCATCATCATTGAAAAGAATTACACCTTTTCTGTTAAATTATGAGATTGATAAAGCTGAATATTTAACATGACCGTGTATTTTATAGTGTAATACATTTAACATCTCAATAAATTACATAATTCAAGGTTTAAAATACGCTGTATTAAATGCTACTGGTTTTTTCTTGTTAACTTACCATGTTCTTGGTTCCATCAAAATTATAGAGCAATTTTTCATAAGAATAACCATTTAAACAGCAAACAAGCAAACAACAAGTAGGCCGACACAAACGAAACTATAGAAAAAATACATCTTTTTTAGTTGGGGTTACTAAGGCTGGCAGGGGCGACGGAAGTAAAGAGAATTCGGAAGGAGGAGGAGCGAGTCCAACTTTTGTTTTATAATGTTGAAACATTTAGAAAAATGGTCCAGTATGACGTTAAAATACAGGTCACCGGAAATATTCTAGAGATAGACCTTAAAATTTAGGGAAGGTTTCTGAAAAATTTGTTTTATATATGGTAAAACTATAGCCACGTGGAAAGTGTTAAGACAAGAATACCATAGATAGTATAAAAAGAAAAACATCTGTTATCCCTGATAGCTAACTAGAAAACCATTAAGGACATTGATATTGTGCTGAATTTACTTGAAATGTACTGGAATAGTTACCTTGAACCATTTGGAACATTTTGTGACCATTTTAATGATATTTCCATGTTGTTATAATTATTTATGAGTGGAAATTGTCATGCATGGATACCTGCTATCTACTGAAGATAGCAAAATTAACATAGCAATATTACAATTTGTTAGGACAGCTACCATGATCCTTTTAAAAATAAATACTTGTCAGGACAGCAGTCATCCTTTTGAAAGAAATTCTTGTTGAATTGAATGTCTAGGTAGTTTTTTTACTGAACGGAGGGTACATGCACTGTGTTGTTGTACACAAATTATCCAATTAGATTCCAAAATGATAACGTTGGTGACTTTCCTCACCAATGTTCAAATTTGATTAATCCATATCTACAAAATAACATAGCAGATGTACCCTTCTAGACTTTGTTTACTATTTAACTTACCTGTTAAAGGGACACTAAGAGATGTGTTGGAAGCTGCGCCCTCAATTATGATAAAAACTGGGATTAGTATATTTTTATAATTGTATTACATGTATGAACTTACACCTATAAGGATTAAGAAAAATCAGCCCTCTTTGTACAAGAAAACGTCGATTCAAAAATGCTCGTACAGCCGGGACGAGCATTTTACGTCCGTCAGTATCCCCCTGCAGTACGCTGCGTGATACATAACGCGAACGATATTTGCATAGAGGGCGTTTTTTTAATAAATAGCGATGATATTGTTTTAATCAAGTTTTGCTGTGTTTTTGTTAGTAGAAACAACAATAATGGCAATTTTTAATGTTCATCTTGAATTCTGAAGTAAATTTTTAAACATTTAACATAAAATTTTCAACACCACTTATTAAAAGGTAGATGACCCGATCACATTTTCGTAAGGGATCACGTCAAAACTCGACCGCCAGGCAACCGCCGGTTACGGCCGGTTCCGCCCGGTTCTCCCAAAACGTGTCGTCTGTTATAATATACACACATAATGAGGTCAAATAGTTACACTCTGGTGAACACGACCGGTTGATAGTGGCTCGTCACACGCGTGAGCAATAAAATCTTGAAGTATGGGCTCAGTTGACAACCAGTACAATACAGCTATTGATTTTCGCTGGGGTTGGCTTTTTCAATCTGTTTATAGCTCAATTAACTTTTTAAAATCAATACCGAAAGTCTATGAGGTCGTGTGCCACGAATTGAAACCCCGTATTTTGAGGAGGTGTGACATTTTTACACTGTTTATGATGTTTATGATATCACCGTTTCTATATTTCTAATCATAAAATAACCAATTTGGTGTCATTACAAAGCACAATAAATATTCTTTCCATACCATCCACAAAATAATGTTTTAATTATTTCAGTTTTAATTGGGAGCAAATAATTGATCAACGGGTGCTTGGGGAGGAGGGGGAGGAACCGGAGGAGGAGGAGCCAATCTCTATAGACAAGCTATGAAATACTTCATTCACTTCACTTATTGATAATCAATATACATGCTAGGTGGAATGTCAGAGAGATCGGGCTGATGTGTACCGTTGAGGAGTAAAGAGGAGTGTTGGGGAGGAGGAGGAGGAATCGCAGTGAGGAGCTAATCTCACAGACACGCAATGAAATACTTCATTCACATCACTGATTGACGATGCATGCTATATAGAATGTCAGAGATTGGCTGTTGTGTACCGATTAGAAGTAAACCGATTGATTTATTTATACTGATAACAATTCATACACTTGTGCATAATATCTTAAAATAAATTAACCACTTCATGGAGAGAAACAGTATACATTTTCTGTACGTGTGGTATGTTTACTTTGCTATAACCAGACAAATGACAGCTTACAAATTACAAGGTATGCACGCTCTACTGCATGCATGCCGAGTGAGTTCAAAAAGCCCGCGTGTACATCTCGTTTAACGTCCCAATCGATACTATACGGTGTGCATTGCATGCGCGCAATCTTGAAATTTGTCCAGAATTTGTGACATCTTTATCAATTTTGAAAGATTTTCGGCGCGTAGCGAGATGTGGGAAGGGGTGGGAGCTGAGTCCATCGGTGTCATTGTTATTAGTCTGTTGATCATTGTCGGACAAAAGTACTCACATTGCATCTTGCACAATTACTGAATACTAATTTATTTTACCCATGCTCAAAACTTGTTATGGCAGTAAACTGAAGAAAATAGATTGTTTTCAAAAATAAGCGCTCCGTTAGATCGCATAATATCCAGGCAACATTTCTAATTGTAACATGCTCATTTTATGTGTGTTTATTTCATTTCATTATCATTGCGTTCATTAAAATAAAATCAAAAAATGAAGAAACGCGTGGATTGAGTACTCGATCATACATGTGCATTTCGCTTGTTACACCCTGTATAACATGGTAATTATTGGTCATATGTTTGTGATTAATGCAATATTATTACAAAACATCAATTTAAAATTTATTATGACACTAACTTATGATAACGGTTAACTTTATTTCAGAAATACGTTTTCACATACTTATAGTGTTACAAATTTTGACGACCCTGTATAAGGTATCCTCTATAACTAAAGACAAAAGTGGCATAATTTTTCTTTGTAATACTAGTGTATACTTTTGAATTATGCAGCTTAAAAATATATAATTTTGTCTTCAAGGTATGTAAATAACCAGTATTTTTTTTGTATTTTTAGTGCATTTCTTGATGTTTGCACCCTACATATTATCTACCCACCCTGTATAATGACCTTGATGTTGTCATTGTGAGATTTGGAAATTTGTATGCTTTCAGGAAATGTATACTTTCCTTATACTCTTATGTATAGTTTTAATGCTAAAAATGTTTTAAGCAAAATCCATGTGATTTTTCCATTTTTAGCATATGTCACACAAAGGGGTCCCAACTCAAGGCACACGACCATGAATGTTTTTTTTTTATAGAACGATTATAGAGAGAGCTATTATGACCGCAAAGTAACAGATTGATAGTGTAAATTGGTCTGGTTACAGCATTAAGTCAACCGGCGGTTGTTCAGTGTTGCATGCGCGAATATTCATATACCAGTAAAACATTTGACCTGAAAGAACCGAGCGGAACCGCCCGTAACCGGCGGTCAACGGGCGGTCGAGTTTTGACGTCTTCCCTAATACAGAATTATTTCAAACATACGGAGATTTTCATATCATATGAAAGCTCGTATTTTTCTCATCATCATACTGAAATTTGACGGCCTAAATCGGTATAATTACGGAGAAATCGATGAAATAACGTCGAATTACCGCGAATGGTGGTAACCACCGATATAGTTTGTGTACTACTCAATGGGTACAGTTCACAGTATATTGTGCGTCTAAAATAAGAACCATTAGAGCTATGCAACTTAAACTTTGGAACACGACTTTTTTAAGGATGACCTTTCATGTAGAATAGAAAACTTCAAGTTGAAAATCGGAACATCTACCTTTAATGTCCCTTTAAATGTTTTTTCCTCCAGAATGCAGGCATTATACACAATACATTCATGGATGTGACCGTCACATCTTGAAATAGTTTTACAACATAAGCTTAACTTAGTAACACAACATAAGCTCGAGGCCTACTCCATCCATCATCCATGCATGGAATCAAAGTAAACTTATTTATAAGCCTACTTCATAGATTGTTTCCATTGCCCCTAATCAGGTGCATACATGACATTATTTTACCCAAGACTCCCAAGTTGTGCACCGTACAACTATGCAGGACTGCCCAATTTGATCCGAGATTTGTATTGCGGTTTGTGTAAAAATCACTTTTTTTTCTTCTTCTTTTCTATAGCATAGAATTACAGTGTTTCCAATAGGCTTACTTTACAAAACACGTCAAGATGGGTCAAATTAAGGCAACAATTGGATCGAAACACACAATCTGGTTGAAAAATCCTTGTTTACAATATTCGTCTGCTATACACTTTCAAAACAGCAGATATCTGACCTAATTAATTTGATTTATATACAGGGTCAAGGGTCAAATCTCGCCAAATGGCTTAAGGGGTCACACCACTACATAGGGCTCCATAGGGATATGTACAAAAACAAAAGTGAAGAAAATGGGTAGGTGAGGCCTGCTCGATCTTCCAAAATACGCCCTTGGATGTTTATCACCTCTCTGACGAGCTTGAAAATGTCGCCGTAATCGCCAATGTTTCCAGTAAAAAGCACACATTTGAAAGATTTCTCAAAATGTATCGAGATGATATTCACAGTTTATAGTCAGGGTGCATGTAGGTGATGTCCTATTAATCATAATTAATCAAAAATTATAGGCATTTACGCAATTGTATTACTGTCAAGTCTTTTTAATTGAGGATTTTGTGATGCGTACACTCTTAAAATATTTTACTCTAGTTAGGGTAAAATCTTACTCTTTGGAATGGTAAAAAGGGAACAACGCTTCTAGTTGAGTAAAGTTTACTCAACTTGATTGAGTAACACGTTTACTCCGATATTGTGCAAAATTTTACTCCACAGCTGAGCAAAATCTTTACTCAACCCTTGTTGAGTAAAACTTACTCTTCTTTACTCAACTAGAAGCGTTGTTCCCTTTTGTACTCAACCGCGGGGTAAAACTTACTCTATTCATGGCGAGTAAAAATTTACTCGGATATTGAGTAAAATTGTACTCAATAACAGAGTAAAATCTTTACTCAACCACTTACTCAACCAGTGTTGAGTAAAGTTTACCCCACGTACAGGGTTCGTTTTTACTCAACCAGGTGGTTAAACTTAATTATGATATAGCAGCCTGTATTGAGTAAAACATACTCAACATGGGAAAGAAACATTAAAATCAAGGGCCCTTTGTCTCTTCACAACCTGAAAGTTGAAACACGATATGCATTAATACACATTCACAGGCAGTACTAAAAACATAAACAGGGTTCTATGGTTATTTGAGTTATCTTTTTAAAAAAAATTTAAAACAGAACAAAGGCTAACAAATGAATACATAACAAAGTAACCTTGCATTCAGCGATATCCTATTCTACCGTGTGACGACTGGTCAAGCTAAAGGCCCTGTTGTGTTGTACGCGGTTTGCTATGGAGCAACGAACATTGCGTGATAGCCAGTGAAATATATATCACGCACTGTCCGTTACACCGTTGCTCACCGCTACATGGTTTCTCAGATTCCTAGCGTTATACTCGCTGTCCGACAGCAATTTCTGGTTCTTAACCACTGCCAATGCCATATTATAATCCTGGAAGCACTCATAATCAGCTTGATGAGGTCTTTCATCCCCCACAACCATGACAACGTTAACAACTTCTGCCGTTCCATCATCAGCCATCTTGCTTTTGCCGGGCTTTTATTCACGTGACTTGGGCAAGGTTTTACTCCTTTTACGCATAAAGTTTGCTCATATAGCAGGTCAGAGTCTGCCAAATGTATGTCAAAGATCAAAAGTTGAGTAAATTTTACTCGGCCGCCGCGATTTTTTGTAATTCACCTTTTATTTTTAACCCATCCAGTACATGACAGTTTTAATCAACCGTTAAGTATAAGTTTTACTCCTTCGAGGGTAAAAAGGTACTCAACTTTCTACTCAACTATTTTTACACGGCAACTTCTTACTCCTTATATTTGCAGTGTATACTTTCCGATTCTAGTTCTAAACACCGTCCTTAAGGGTAGGGGATACCCCCATTTAGTGTAGTGCACCCTTAAAGGCATATTATGTGATCTTTCCAGGGGCGCCCTCTATTCATGATTTTTATTAGAAAGTAGATTTTCTTGCAGATTTACATTTCTGATCATAAATCATGAATATATTCTGACTTACAGAGCGATACGATTCCTAATTACTTAAAAATCATGGTTAAAAGAGTGAAAATAAACTGTCCTGCTAGCAGAACAGTTTATTTTCACTCTATATTCACTCTAAAACCATGATTTTGAAGTAATTAGGAATTGTATCGCTCTGTGACTCGGAATGTATTAATGAATTATAATCAGAAATATAAATCTGCAAGAAAATCTGCTTCCAAAAATAAATTCAGGATTGAGGGCGTCTCCTGGAATAGATCACATAATATACCTTTAACCCTGATGTACGTGTGAAGGTAAGGTATAAATTGTATATAATCATGTTAATGTAAACATAATTGTGTAACTATGCATTCTTCAGTTTGCGTTACCTGCCGATGATAATCTGGATACATTTTTGTATCGATACATTTAATAGTTGTTTTACGTAACTTTAGAAAATACAACATCTACTACTTATATAATACACAATAATATTTACTTAAGGGGGTGTTACCCCTCAGCATAGCCTCAGTAAAACTGCTGCAACTCCTTTATTATTCATTTAACCCTGATGTACGTGTGATAAGGTAAGGTATCAATTGTATATAATCATGTTAATGTAATAACATAATTGCGTAACAATGCATTCTTCCGTCTGTGTTACCTGCCGATGATAATCTGGATACATTTTTGTATCGATACATTTAATAGTTGTTTTACGTAACTTTAAAAAATACAACATCTACTACTTACTTAGTTGTAAAATACCATATACTACCGTATTATATATAATACACAATAATATTTACTTAAGGGGGATGTTACCCCTCAGCATAGCCTCGGTAAAACTGCTGCAACTCCTTTATTATTCATTTAACCCTGATGTACGTGTGATAAGGTAAGGTATCAATTGTATATAATCATGTTAATGTAATAACATAATTGTGTAACTATGTATTCTTCCGTCTGTGTTACCTGCCGATGATAATCTGGATACAATTTTGTATCGATACATTTAATAGTTGTTTTACGTAACTTTAGAAAATACAACATCTACTATATACTTACTTAGTTGTAAAATATAATCTCTATATAATAATACGCTACTCTCTGTCTGTTTGTCTGTCTGTCTGTCTGTCTGTGCGCGCTTTTTCGTCGCCTTCCCGGGGTCGGGCGGCGTTCAAACTCGGTGGGTGGGTGCAGCTCGATCCCCGCAAGAGCAAGTTTGCATTCGCTAGACTAGAGCGTACGAGGTCAAAGGTCATCTAGGGGTCAACTTTTTGAAGTTGGTCGGATCGTGCTTAAACTCGGTGATCACAATGCTCGATGCGAGGCGAGCGTGGCGAAAATGAAACGGGTTAGCGTTTGTCGGGTCTTCCGGGGTCAAAGGTCGTCTAGGGGTCGAATTTTCTAAGTTTGTCCGATCGGGCTTAAACTCGGTGACGGGAAGCCCGAATACGAGTCGAGCGTGGAAAAAATAAAACGGCTTTGCTCTTCTTGGGTCGTCCGGGGTCAAAGGTCGTCTAAAGGGTCGAATTTTCAAAATGTGTCCGATCGGGCTTTATGCATGCATTCTACAAACCACCAAACCCGAGAACCGACAAACCCCGGTGACCGCCCAAACCCGAGAACCGACAAACCCCGGGTGACCGCCTAGTTATATATAATACACACTAATATTTACTTAAGGGGGGTGTTACCCCTCAGCATAGCCTCAGTAAAACTGCTGTAACTCCTTTATTATTCATTTAATCTATATATAATAATACATTGTTTTAGCAGAAAAGGGTTCAATGAATCCAACCATGATCATGCAATTGACCATTTTGGAAAAACGTGTTTTTTATAATTTTCTCAAAAATGGTCAATTTCATGATAATGGTTGGATTCATTGAACCCTATGTATACTTTTATATAGATTAAATGAATAATGAAGAAGTTACGGCAGTTTTACGGAGGCTATACGTAGTTTCTCACTTTTTATAAAAAAAAGAAATCTATAAACGATGCCGACATCATCATAGTTGGTCCGTTGTTGTTCCTCTAAATGTTACTAAGAGCTAATTTAGACAGGCTTCCTTACCAAACTTAAAAACACCAAACGTTAACGACGTTAATCTCAATTGAACGGGCATTCATTGCTAGTGGTATTACTTATTAAACCCAACAATTTCACAGCCCACTGTATTACCAATCTCATAATTTTATGTAGCTTATATTACAATTTTTATTTTTCTTAGTCTAATACTGTACATTGACGGGGTCGAGACGGCGGCATACTGTATACCATGGTATACATTAATAACATGAGATCCATCCATGCGTATAATTAACTACTGCTACACCAACTCTTAATTTTTCGGACGCCCCAAAACATCAAAGGTGTTCTATGATTTTAAACTCTTATATTGGAAATATTTACACATATTTTCAGTTTTCTCTTATTTAAACAGTATCCTACTTGTATATCCACAAATATTTGAAGAAAAAAAATCAAAATCTATATTATCATTACAGGATATAGTCAGCTGAAAATTGAACGTGTTCTATTTTGAACACCGTGTTAAACAAAGGAACACCTTTCTTAACACCTTTTCTGTAACAGTTTGGGAACACCAATGTGTTCTAGAACGCGTCAGGTGTTCACAGAAGTGTTCTAGAACACATGGTGTTCCCAAACTGTTACAAATAAGAGAAAACTGAAAATAGGTGTAAAAATTTCCAATATAAAAGTTAAAAATCATATATAGAACACCTTTAGTGTTAATAACCATAACACCTTTTGAAGCGTCCAAAAATGTTACAGTGTGTATATTATTTTGTACAACAGTTCTTGTTTCAATGTCTCCTTGTTCCCCTTAAATTCAACAACATCTAACATACAGTTCGGTCAAATACGGTAGTTTCAGTCTTTTAATTTTATGCTGAATTTCATTATTAAAGTGGTATTTACGCAATTCCAATTATGATCATATTTTAATGAACGCATTCAATTAAAATTGCCCTCTGTCGGGAGCCTGTCGTTTTTAAGGACTGTTTTTGTTTAACAAATCGAAAT
Source organism: Ophiura sarsii (assembly GCA_035610835.1). Taxonomy (NCBI): domain Eukaryota; kingdom Metazoa; phylum Echinodermata; class Ophiuroidea; order Amphilepidida; family Ophiuridae; genus Ophiura; species Ophiura sarsii. The sequence continues at coordinate 52,309,111 of CM069444.1, forward strand.
CGTTTCACCGTAAAATTTGTTTCAAATTATGAATGGAATTAACGCCTTTCGGTTCTTCGGGTAATCTTCAAACTTGTTCAGATAGTATCTGTAGAAAATAAAATAAAATAAAGATAAGAAAGACGAATAATCAACCATCAAATATTTTAATTAGTTGTTTTCACCCAAATAAGACAGAAGGTTTAAAACATAAGAGAATAAATGAAATGAATAAATGTAGGTTATATGTTCAGTGGCGGATCCAGGATTAAAATTTACGGGGGGCTGAAACCCAAAAAATCGTAAAAGGTCCCCAATTTTTTTGCCGTCAGCTCGTGAAATTCTGCTAAGTGGGGGTGGGGGGGGGGGGGGGGGGGGTTGCGATGTGGTTGTCCCAAAACCGGCAAAAAAAATCGCATGGTACAAGTGGCAAATATACCAACGGAACCTACCTATGTCTCTGAAAAAGGTAAAGTGGTACACAAAAAAGGTATATTGTCAAATTTTACGGGGGGCGCGTACACGTTAAAGGTATATTGAAAACATTTACGGGGGGCGCCCGCCCCCTCCGCCCCCCCCCCCCCCTGTATCCGCCACTGATGTTTGCAATAACTCGTTTCGTGATGACAAGTGGATTCGTACAAAATAGTCTGCATTCAAGGGAATTAGAGCATTTATGAAAGTAATTAATACTACAGACTTATTAAGCAACAAACAGATGTTTACATGGAAATCTGGCGGCAAATTCCAAACTCTCAAAAACTTACTCATGGTGATGAAATGCCCTTGGTCCTATGTTTCCGAGAGTAGCAATGGCAAACGACACTGCTGGTAGACTCCAAGATGCCAATGCAAAACCAATCCATTCGATACACTCTCCAAAGAAATTTGCGCCAGAAACATATTCAAATAATCCACCTGTGTGTTCCGAAATGAAATAATTGCAAATTGAAATTCACTCAATTAAAGGGTTGTTTGAGTGAGAGAGAAAACCAAACAACACCATGCTGATAGATTGAATTATGATGAAATAGTTAATTATTCATTATATGAAATGAACAAACAAAGTATAGGCACTCGGTGGCAATTGGTTTTATATTTGGCACCATTAGACGTATACAAAACCTACAACTCCGAAGCGCAAACTTTTCTAATGTTTCAATATCTGCATAAAGCCATAAAAGAAGGTGGGGATAAATGTTACTTTACAGGATATACTGACTGCACAGCTTTTTTTAATTTTAATATTTTCATTATTATGTATTTACTTTATTTACTTTTTGAAACCCAGAAATGTTATGTTATTAGAACAAATGCAATTGTAAATTCTATAGTATCGACATTCCTGTGACAAAACAACGATAGATGGCGCTATTTGGCTTCGATTTGAATCAGGTAATCTACAGAGTGAGTGAAACAAAACTGGAATACCGTAGTGGAAAGAAGCTCGATCTTTGGTGTATCGGTAAAATGGTTCACCAAAGCCAAACATCCCTCACCTCTTGGTATCTTGTATCCAGTTTCTCCTGGCTTACGGAGATTGACAAGAATGTGATCGGAATGCGCATTAATCACCATACCAACCACGAATAGAATACAGCCTGTATGAAGAAAATGTATAAAATCAATGTTGATATTTTACACTTACGATTGCAGTCCTATACCTCTTTAATGCGTTAATACAAGATAATAAAAGATGCTGACTTAAGAATCGGAGTTGCATATCCTCAAGGCGGGAGTTCAAAACAAGTACGCGGAACGCAGAGTAAAACTGACTAATACTCTAAATGTTGCGATGACTTCAGGTTAATCATTAACATCAGTCAACATGCACACAACAATTGGTTATATTGGTTTGATTAATACAGTAGATCTTTTCGGCTCAGTTCTATTTAATTTCGTGAGTATTTATACGATCTGTGATGGCGTTATCGTTAAAAACCAGAGTGAAAATTACATTTATTCTCGAGACCAACGCCCCCAACGACCTGATTTTGCAGTGCCGCCTAATTATGCCTATAGTTCCTCACCAATAACAAATCTCTTATCGGATATCCAGTCCTCAGCAAGCGTTGAATAATGGGTGTGGTACCGACCTTGAAGGTATCCATTGAGTGTTGTATATGACAGCGCAAACGAGAAAAACCCTACTGATACCGGTGTATTACCTCGCATGGACGTACTGTATACGAACGATCTGTATGTATCAAAGAAAAAATGATGGACCAATAAAACATAATTTATCACTATACATGTATACTATACATTACATAATTAGGTGTTAAATGGAATAATTTTGAACCATTTTTTTGTATGCCCAATCAAGTTATGTAAGGTTTCAAATTAATCCTGAAATTATGCTTAATAAAATGGGCAAGCCAAATTTCTCAATTTCATTTGTCTTGTTCTGTAATATTAATCAAAACATAAGATACATTAATTTTGCAACATTTTCTTACAATAACAATGTATTTCATGCAACTGTACAACTGTGTACAGACTTGGTAAAAGTCTATTGATATTTGTCCAGTCATGCACGCAAACAATAGAAGCAATCTTCAAGGACATGCTCACGCTGAGGGACCAATTTTTGAAATCCGCGCTACAAGAAACTTGACTGCCATTCAGCAGTGTGCAGTCAAGGGTTTTAATAAGCATATGGTGTATGTTACTTTAGGTGGGGTGTGTTGACAAGCACGCCTGTACATTATAAAGGCATATACTAAGTCTAAATAGTCAAGGCCATAAAAGCAAGTAGCCAGTAGCTCGTTGGATTAGCGTGAATGGATAATCAAGTTGGCCAATCCGAAATCAGGTTTAATAAGAAATGTAATCATACATGGATTATTGGATACAAAAGGATACTTTAAAACAAAGCTGTTTTGATTATATGATACACATACTTATGATTGCACTGTAGAAACCAAATGAAGTCTCACTTATATTAAGCAAAAGAGGGCGCTACAGTGTCAATGTTGACACTGCACTTTATGTGTGCCATTCTCAGAGACAATTTCTAGTCCAAAACCGTTTGGTATAAATTACTTCATATTTTTTAATATAAAGATATAACGTTAAGAAATTATGTTTTAAAGTTGTTTACGTTGTCACTTCTTTATAGTAACTGATTGTACAGTACAGGGTGTATCAAAAAAATTAGGACACTTTTTGATGATGGTTTAAATCCTTGTTAAATCACTGAAGCATGACCAATTTTTATTTCAATGTAAAGTACAACCGATAAAGATAAAATCCTGAAGAGATGAGAAAAATCCATCATTAATTAAGGAAATTGTGATCTATTAGGCAAGGCAATCTATTTTGTAGTATGTACAATGGTCATTCACACAGTAACAGTAGAGTAACATAAACGCGCACACTATTTATGCCAATATCATGGTAATGAACCATCTACAGTGGGTTCGAGAACTTTTTTAATTTGCACAGAATATGCATGCATCTGATATGTAGATTATTTAGCCAGTATTGATTTGTGCCAGAATTAAATGGATTACCAAACTAATCTTTGCTATTGACTGATACATTATTTTCTATGTTTTCTATAATTATTGTAACGTATTGAAACGTAAACCATGTTATTTACTGGTCTATACATGTAAATCCCATTGTACAAACCAGTAAATGACATGGTTTACGCAAATTATGCTAGTTTTCTTATTTTTCATCGGATTGATCTCACATTTTCAGGATATCATAATCATTAATTGGGCTTTACATTGAGACTAAATTGGTCATGGTTCAATGATTATAACAAGTATTACACCGTCACGAAAAAGTGTCCTAATTTTTTTGATACACCCTGTATAGTGTGGTTCATTAAAACGTTTTTGAAGCCATTTTTTTTTGAAATTCTGTAGATTTAAAATAATTATTTTTCAATATTCATCAACTAGGCCTATATGATCTTGACCATCTATGCTAGAAATATCGTTACAAATAACCTTACGGTTGCAAATTAACAGTTATTTGAACAAAGTCTGTCCCATTTCACTCTGTACACGGGTACTGAATTCGCGACGTTACATTGAATACTGAATGATGAATTGCATTCAAGTAATCCAAGATTTGAAGATTCCGCCAGGTGAAACCAGTGTAATTGTTTTAACATCTTAACTATCTATTCAGGTGAGAAAGCAATACGTAATGATAATACCACGAGTGACCCTAGCAGGGGCGTAACAGAGGTTGGTTGTCAGGGGGGGGGGGGGCACAGCCAAAAAAATTCCTGGTTAGAATAATTCCGTCCCGGAATTGTTCGCAAAAGGTTGCCCCAATTTTTTTCCCAGTCAGTCACCTCGTAAATTTGGGGGGGGGGGGGGGGGGGGGGGGGGGGGGGGGGGGGGGGGGGGGGGGGGGAGGGGGGGGGGGGGAAGGGTCAAAAAAAATCGCACGGTCACAAATTTACGCAAGGTCACAAATTTCGCACGGTAACAACATTTCGCACGGTCACACAATTTCGCACGGTCACAAAATTTCGCAGTACAAACAACACAACAGTCAACAATTTGTTGACTGTTGTACTTTTTGTACTGCGAAATTTTCTTTCTTTCTTTCTTTCCCTTTCTTCTTTTCTTTCTTTCCCCTTTTTTCTCCTTTTCCTTTTTCTTTTTCCTCCCTTTTCCCTTTCTCTCTCTCTTTTCTTTCCCATTCCCCCTTCTTTTTCTCTTTTCCCTTCCACCCATTTTTCCTGGTGGGTAGGTTTGAATTTCCTGCTGAGCACCTTCAGGGGGGGGGGGGATCTGTGCCCCCCCCTGCCCCCCGGCTATTACGCCACTGGACCCTAGTAATAAGAATTATTTATTTTCATAGATCGGAAGTGTAATTGTCTATACTCTATGCCTTAAAAGTGATGATGCCATTTAATATTTAATGTTATCTTGCTGGTCATTTCCCGTAGACTTACCCGTGGACAAAGAGATTTTGGAGAGATTCTCTTCAAATAGCTATCATTTTGCCGCCATAGCATTATTAACATTGAGATTTTAAGCATAGCTGGCTAAGATGATATTTTTGAGGAATATGTAAAAAAATTTAAACCTAATCCCACAATTTTTAAAAATATGGCTTTGAAAAACCGTCAACGTTTTATTGAACCACAGTGTATCTCCTATTCACCATGCCAAAAGGCAGTCAAAACAGATTGGCCTTCAACCCACTTTGAGTACGTTAGTATTCAACTTTAATAAAGGATTTAGTCCCAAAGAAGATTTTAACGATAACACCACAATGCTATGGGCAGAGTTCAACTACCGTATTTTGAACCAAAGAACGGCATCGATGCATGCAAATAGATAATTGGGAATAATGCATTCTTTCTGATTGATAAAAAGTCAGTTTATTATTCTAAATTTGTGAGGCAGGGTTTCACACAATGTATGACTTTATGAGGGGAATGGTAAATTTAAGGTATTTGATGAACTGGGCATTGCTGGCGTTAATAGTGTTGAAATATTCAGTCGGGTATGTACAGGGGGTTTCCGTGCACCCCCCACAGGACTAAACCAAACCAACTTTTTTAGGTGTCTTTTAGGGTCCTTAAACACATTTTAGATGTTAACATTGAAAAAAATGGGATGCTCTCCAGATATCCAAGATGGCGTCCAAAATGGCCGCCAAAACTGGTCAAATCTCATAAAATGACATATAGCAATTAAATTGTATGGTGAAAGTATAGTTTTAATAGTGGGATGTATGTAGTAGACCACTAGACACTCATATCCAGACATTTTGCTTTGTTAACACGCCTAAATCCAAGATGGCCGCCAAAATGGCCGCCAAAAATGGTAAAATTTCATATATTGGCATATATAAACCAACATGTATGATCAAAGTATAGTTTTAACAATGGGATGCATCTGTGAGACCACTAGAACCTCATATCTAGTAATTTTTCTTTGTTAACATACTTTAAAACCAAAATGGCCGCCATATTAATGGCTAAAATTGTTCAACATTGGTCAAAATTTCATAAAATAGCATAATATCAGCTGAAATGTATGATGAAATTATAATTTTAACAATGGGCTGTATGTGTTA
>CM069444.1:52315246-52411296 GCA_035610835.1 Ophiura sarsii
TGTAGGTGTGCATGACGTTTCAAACTTGGGTATACTTGGTGTTAGTTATTCACTGGTTAGACTAGTGGAAGTACTACAAAAAAAGTGCAACAAAAACCCCGTTTTACAGGCCCCGACTGACTTGGTTTTTTTTCCCAAAGTTGTTGGTGATTTCTTTCAAAATTTGTCAACAATTTTTGAACAAAATCTTTGGTTAAAGTTTTTCAATATTTCTTTTTTTTTGACAATTTCAACAAATGTCGAAATTCACTAAAATGTTCACAAAGATTTTGTAAAAAACACAACCGACCAGCCCTACTTAGGTTCCGTTTGCCCATATAACTGGGGGAGAGACAGTGACGTTAACTGCATAATTTTCCAAATGCAGCACATACATAGAAAGTCAGCAGAAGATATGTAGTATGTACGTGTGCTGCGTGAATGCTGCATCTGTAAAGCTACGTCACTGTCCAGAGGAAGAGAAATTAGAGTATAGACCAATACGGTTCAACCTACATGAAGGTTAAACCAAACTTGAGTGTATTGTGGAAATGTTTGTGAACAAAGTGATAACAATGTCAGTGTAATGTATGTACACATGTTTATGAATAGTATATTTATTGACAATAAATAAAGTGCCTACATTATATTAAAATAATGTTGTAATCTTGATTTCATGTGTATCTTCTATTGTGAAATAAATATCAGAGGGTCAGATGTTTCAATCCTCACTCTTTTAGGAAGTTACAGTCACCTGAAGATGCATTTTAATTTATTTTTGAAACACCCTGTATGATCTACAAGCGCCTAAATAACTTGTAACTAAAAAAGTAAAATGTTAATTTTACTTGTGACTTAAGGGGCATTGAGAGATGTATCGATATACTAAATGAGCAAATAACGTAACGATAATCATCAACATAGCCCAAATCAAAATGTCATACAATTCCGACATCGACTTCATGCAAAATAAGCAAATAACGGCACTTCAAGGTTGAGATTTGCCGCGAAAGTATGCATGTAAAACGATCGCATAACTTCCGAATTCAGCACCTAGTTTTCGATATGATCATATCGAAACTAAGAAAATCATGAAATTTTATATGATGAACGGCGAATGTTGGTAAACTTTTTTCTTCTTTTTGTTGATGCGGCGCACCAACTATTAATTTGCATTTGTCATACAGGAAACAATAATTGTATATGCCTAAGGGGGCTGGCATTTTCTTCAGAAGGGGGTGGGTCCCAAATATACTGGGTGGGGGGGGGGGGGGGGTCATAGTTTTTTTGACATGAAAACAGGGGGGGGTCATAAAATTATTTCATTGAAAATGGGGGGGGGGTCACAAATGTATCAAAGCATGCTTGCGTGAAGAAAAAAAAGGTAGGGGGGGTCATAAAAATATGCAGCTCTTGGATAGGGGGGGTCATGAAAAAATTGTCTGGGTCTATCCAACATTTTTGGGACCCCCCCCCCCCGTCCGAAGAAAATGCCAGCCCCCTAAGTATTACTTTGATGCAAAAAAACTGATTTCCAGGTAATTGAGGGCGCACTCCCACACGTATCTCTCAATGCCCCTTTAATGTGTCTCAGAGATATTATCAATAAATGGTTTTAATAGTTATAGTGGCATAAACTGTAAAAGTAATTGTTTTGTTTGTTTTTAACTCACTCATCAACTACATTTCCAAATATGTAGAATAAAATTAAAACAGCAAGGTACAGACTCAAACAAACTTCCCTACCAGAATAATGGTGGCAACATGAAAAAACTACAATCTAGCCTGAGAGTGCTAAAACTGTCCCTATCCATCCCGTTTTACAGTAGTGAGGATACATTGGAGCAGTTGGACAACATAATCACTGGTTAGGTTGCAATCATGTTCTTTGTTCTCTCAGCACATCTTGTTTCAAGATGGTTATTTACAATGGCCAAAACTCTTCCTCTGTTACTAGTTCTGCTAATTCCGAGGCTAGATGTTGCGAGTTCTTTCCATGACGCTTTATCGGTAGCAGTAATTATTTATAACAATTAGGCTGAAGAGCCAGGAAAAACCCAATAGTGACTTAAGCACTAAATTAAAGGATGCCCGATGTGTGTGTCAGGCATGAGAATGAAAACCCATGAAAATCTGAAAATGTGTGTGAAATCGGGATAAAAAGGCCAAAAACAGGCTGAAATGAAAAGAAAGTGCGGAAATTTGGACCAGAATAAAAACCTGAATTCAGTTTAAAAACTGAAAATTCTCATGCCTGGTGTGTGTACAGATACAGACTCGGATGATCACCTCATACCTACCCATGTGTTAATAAAGGCAACTATAATCGGTTTCTGCAAATGTGTCACATCATTAAAGTGTTGGGCCTGTTCCACACTTTGGGTGAGGTAGTAAACTGTTTCCTGAATAAATCAATATATTTCGATCCTGAAACGGGTCAGAAAGGAAAAACTGTATGTTACACCGTGGACGTACCATGGTTACACGCGCACTTTAAATTTAACAGGCCTACAAAATGGAACAAGTTGTTTATAATATGCTTATCAATTTTCAATTTCAAAAAACTTGCTTGTCTTCGACATCACTCGTATTTTGTGTACATAAACCTACATGATTGCAAAGACCAAGGGATTAACATCAACTCTGAGCTTTTATCTTTCAGAAAGACGTATTGATCATTGGTTACGCTAGCGCAATATTTAAGAAGATTAACTGGGTATTAACATGGCAATTAGCAATTTACAACCAGTACATCCCCATCAAGTCAACCTTGCCAATGTGCAAAAGGTGACACATTTACTGAATCCCGATTATAGTGTATACCGAGGTAATACAATTTTTTCGGTATGAACTTTATGGTATTTTACAAACCGTAACATATAACACTTGTGCAGACGCCCAGCTTTCTTAGGACTTGAAGATTTACAGACTTTTTGTAATGATAGTAGATTTCAAGTTTTTGTCAAACTGATCCATTATGAAAATCTATAAAGTCACTAACCCTTTTAACATTAAATTATTTCTGAAATATAATTTGCCTTAGTATTGCACCCTCTTTTTAGACACTAGCTTTTTGATAACAATCAATTGCTGTGTGCGTAGAAGACAAAGCTTTGATTGAATAGGGCAGGATTTGTTTAGCTTGAGTGGTTTTAACCGTCCTCTCTTTCGCGGGAGTTTTGAATATAACTTATGAGGTGTAGGTTTCATTTGTTTGAAATGCTGGTAGTGCTAGGGAGAATAGCTGTAAAGATGAATTATGTGAGCCAAAATATGAAAATACGTTTTCATCGATTTTGTCTTGCCAACTGCGGAACAAAAAGAGATATCTCAATGAAATTAACGGAATAAGTAGGAAACATTTCCACCATCATAACACAAGTGTTTAAATTTGAAACACTGTACATATTTTGTATTTGTATGTATTTTTAAACCAGAAATGGTTGTCAATAATAATTATATTACGCTCCTGATTTTTTCAGTTGAGCACTCTCTGATTATCTTTTGATGTGTATTGACCACTTCGGGAATATTATGCTGCTCTGATTGCTGATCAAAACACCATTGATTGTGTATTCGCATTATCATAATGTGTGCTAGATCTGCGATCAGAGAAGCATCTATTCGCCTGACGATTGGACAAAATGACCGTATGGGATTGTCCATGAAACTCAGAGTAGCGATAATATTCCGGAAGGTCTATACCTCTGAATTTTTATACGCTCTACCGTTTACGGTATTGAGCACTCTATTCAAATGTCGTAGTCTAACCAGAAATGGCTGTCAATAATAATTATATTTTTAAAACCAGGTATAGATCATTCTGAGACACCCTGTATTACCAATTCTAATGAATCTTTTCAACAATGGACAAAATCATGTTTGCTTTCTTGTAACAGAATAAACATTGCTTATTCCATATAGTTGAGTGTTTCTGTTACAGGGCAGAAACATGATATTTATAGGTCAATAAATGTGTATGTTTTGTCTGAGAAATTAGACAAATCAATGCGCGTGTGCTGATGTTGATGTGTGAATAATGGCATGACCTGGCAGGGGGGAGGGTGCTATTTTGATTTTTCTAATTTTTCAAGAAAACAAAAACATGCATGTATTGACCTAATTTATACACAACACTATACAAATCAAAATTCAGAATTCTGTGCATATACCTTTATTTTATGAATAAAACATGTTAAAGGCATATTATGTGATCTTTTCCAGGGGCGCCTTCTATTTATGATTTTTTTAGAAAGTAGATTTTATCTTAAATCTATTCCGAGTTACAGAGCTATATGATTCCTAATTACTTCGAAATCATGGTTTAAAGAAGAGTGAAAATAACCGTCAGGTCTGCGCGACAACTTATTTTTCACTCTAAAGTCACTCTAAAACCCTGATTTTGAAGTAATAAGGAATCGTATCGCTCTGTAACTCAGAATATATTTATGATTTATGATTTAAAATGTAAATCGGCAAGAAAATCTACTTTCTAAAAAACCCATGAATAGTGGCGCTCCCTTGAAAAGATCTCATGCCTTTAAAGGAGGGGTCCGCAAGCACAACATTGAGCATTATTTGTTAGAAAAAATAATTATTGAGCCGAAATTGCAACACTATAAAGAACAAACATCATACTAGTCACAAAATTGCCATCTCTCAACATGCAATTTTTAAAATTTGCGGCGACCGAAAGTCCCAGTGTCGATGACGTCATGGTTATCGGTGCTCAAATTTGCGCATGTGCATTGTATAGTACATAACTGACTTCATCGACACCGTGACTTTTGATCACCGCGAATTTCAACAAGGCGGTTCTCGAACGGCGCGTCTCGCCTGTTCATCAAAAGTGACTTGAAAGAAATGATGATGAAACATATGATACAATGTAGCACTGTCACAGAGGTATGCCTTGTAGTTAATGCAAGGGATGTAATACCTTAAGGGATGCTCAAATGTTACCCAGTACTAAAAATATTGCGGAACACAAACGAATCGTTTCCGCTTTATAGCCTTCAAAGTTTAGATGGTACCCCACCCCCTTTGGACTATGCAGTGGCGGCGCCAGCATCATAATTGGGGGGGGGGGGGGGGGGGGGGGGGTGGCGGGCAAAAGGAGGCAAAAGGGAGCAAGACATTTTAGGGGGACCCCAGACGATCTTGAATGACCTCCAATGACCTTGAAAATTTAATCACAAAAATAATACACCCCCTTCCCTTTTTATTATTATTATTATTATCAAGATAGACCCTACTGATCTATTTCACCCCATATTTGACCTTGAATGACCTCTGATGACCTTGAAAATTTAATCAGCAAAAAGAACACACCATCCCCCTTCCCTCTACCAAATCCCATCAAGATAGGCCTTACTGATCTTATTTGACCTCAGATGACCTTGAATGACCTCGAAAAATTAATCAGCAAAAAACACACACCACGCCCCCTTTTCTCCACCAAATTCAATCAAGATAGGCCTTATACAGATCTTATTTGACCCCAGATGGCCTTGAATGACCTCGTAAAATTAATCAGCAAAAAGAACACGCCATCCAGCTTCCTTCCACCAAATCCCGTCAAGAGAGGCCTTACAGATCTTATTTGACCTTGAATGACCTCTGATGACCTTGAAACATTTAATCAGCAAAAAGAACACACCAACCCCCTTCCCTCCACCAAATCACATCAAGATAGGCCTTACGGATCTTATTTGACCCCATATGACCTCAGATGACCTCGAACATTTAATCAGCAAAAAGAACACACCAACCGCCTTCCCTCCACCAAATCACATCAAGATAGGCCTTAGGCCTCTCACAATCGATGTTGAGTTTCCTGTTGCCTCCCGCGTCCAAAAACGGGCCTCGTCACTTACTTTAATTATTAATTATTTACACTTTCTGCCACAAAAAAACGATGTTCCTTCATCGAAATTCACCTTTTTTTACCTGTTTTATTACTACAAATCACGAAATTCATTCGAAAAGCACTTACAATACATTTATGATGGTCAACATACAATATTGACCTTTAGAGCCAGTCGATTCATCCAAATACTGAAGCGTCTATTACAGTTCTATATCACAATAATTAAAATATCAAATAATTAATAATTAAAAGTCACCTCGTCCCTTTTTTAAAACCTGCAACAGGAAACTCAACATCGATTGTGAGAGGCCTTACGGATCTTATTTGACTCCCGATGACCTCTGATGACCTCGAAAAATTAATCAACAAAAAGAACACACCATCCCTCTTCCGTCCACCAAATCCCATCAAGATAGGCCTTACGGATCTTATTTGACCCCAGATGACCTTGAATGACCTCCGATGACCTTGAAAATTTAATCAGCAAAAAGAATACACCACCCCCTTCCCTCCACCAAATCCAATCAAGATAGGCCTTACGGATCTTATTTGACCCCCGATGACCTTGAATGACCTCTGATGACCTTGAAAATGTATTCAGCAAAAAGAACACACCACTCCCCTTCCCTCCACCAAATCTCATCAATATAGGCCTTACTGATCTATTTGACCCCATATTTGACCCCCGATGACCTTGAATGACCGCCGATGACCTTGAAAATTAATCAGCAAAAAGAACACACCACCCCTTCCCTCCACCAAATCCTATCAAGATAGGCCTAACGGATCTTATTTGACCCCGATGACATTGAATGACCTCCAATGACCTTGAAAATCTAATCAGCAGAAGAACGCACCACCCCCTTTCCTGACATCAAGTCCCATCAAGATAGGCCTTACGGATCTCTAGATATCGCGTTACAACGCGTCACAAAAGTTTTAAGCATATTCGACCCCGATGACCTTGAATGACCTCCAATGACCTTGAAAATTAAATCATCAAAAGAACGCACCACCCCCCACCCCCCCCCCCCCCCCTTCCCTCCACCAAGTCCCATCGAGATAAGCCTTACGGATCTCCAGATATCGCGTCACAAAGGTATTTCTTAGCACACGGCGGACGCCATACGCCGGACAGAAATAGTGATAACATAGTCTCTTCCTGATTACATCAGGCGAGACAAAAATTGGAATGTTGAGAGATGGCGGTTTATATTCGTTTTTGTCATAACTGTGGTGTTTTGTTCTATATAATAACAAAAGTTGAGCTCGATTATTTTTCTAACATGTAATGCACAATGTTTGCTAATACCCGCAGTAAAAATCGGCGAACCCTGGCTGCCTGAACAATGAACCACTAACAATGCGAATGTTGCGAGAACCGTACAGCGCGTACGCAAAGTGCAATTAGACACTTTCAATGTGCTCCGCGTATTCTAGTTTCTTATTGGTTCGATACTAAGAGTGTATGAATATTTGTTATGCCCTGTATGTTTAAACAATATGAGAAAATCTATGGTTTCTTATACAATATCTGGCCGGGAAGACCATTAATGTGATATGGCACCAAAACATATCTTCCGTATATGTGAGTGCAGAGGTTTTCACAAATTTATCATTAATAGTCAAGAGGCAACAATAGAAAAAAGAATACTTTTTACTTAAACTTAAATTCTAGGTCTTCTCAACGTTTGTATTTATTATTCTTAAACAGCTAAGAAAGTGTAAGCAATCTCAATGGTTCTCAGAGAAATCGGCGACATTTAGATGAGACAACTTAACACGGGGAGGTGGGGCTTACGTTTTAACAGTGCGACCGACCTTCACAATGCGTGGTTTGCTCCATAACGCGCACTTCTGCAGTGCGTCGTTGGCGCCTTTCCTGCTTTTATGCCGGCGCCACGACGATTACGCATGGTGTACTCATCGCATGGGATTGGATGGAATGTTTGTGGGTTATTCGATCCTAGAAGGGGTAAAAGTTGTCAACTGTGGACAATAAATTGCACTTATTTCTTTGATAAATGTCTTCAGTATGATTGTTTAAGAATGAGAATAAAGGTATTGTTTTTAGACCGTACCCGTGTTATATTGTCTGACATAAATGCGTTCGGTAGTATTATTTTTTGCGTAGAACAACGACGCCGCAGGCGGAGTTGCTCTACTTAAAATAATACTATCATCCGCATTTATGTCAGACAATTTAACACGGGTACGGTCTAAAAACAATACCTTTATTCTCTAATTATTAAACAGCATTTATAAAGAACCTTTTAAAAAAAATAGACCAAACACTGTACAGAGATAAAATACACACATGATTAAAAGTACCAAGTGATATACAAAATATTAACACATCAATATAAATACAATTCAACAGAAAATCTGCCAAGGTGCTAAACAAAAAATTATCCTAAAGAGCCCATTGTTCTCAAAACCTTTTAAATGGGGCAAATTAGTTGGGAAGTACTCGGGAAAAATATAACATCTAAAAGGCTAAAAATGGCAAGTTTCATAAATCCAAAAGGAGCCATCAGATTTGGTTTACACTTGTCAATGTGTATGACTTACAAGGGACAATTTGTTGTTTTCAGAAATTAAGTTTGCAGAAGAAATCTATGACAATGAGCTCAAATGAATGTGCATGAAAGGCCAAAACAACCTTCATTATGTTCCCACCCCTTAACACTATTGGACTGGTGATTTGACATTTCGCCGGTAATAAATCATCAAGGACTGTGTATATTTCCCACTATGAGGTCCGATTAATTATAAAAGACTGCAAATGGCATAAATATGCTCCAAGGGCATAAACAACCTTCATAACCCTGAAAGTGGACCACATAGTCAGCGATTGACCAAAATCTTAGATGATTTATTACCGGCGAACTGTCAAAATCACCGGTCTAAAAGTGTTAAGGGGTGGGAATATAATGTTAAATTCAGGTTAAACCTGATAATTCCTACGCCTGAAAATGGTAATACAGTGTGTATCAAAATTAAGGAAACTCAACTAAAATCATCAATTAAAAGAGAGCTAATACTCTTGTCGTTTAACTTCAATATTGATGATTCAATTTGGGTTACCTTTATTATTTTGATTCACGCTGTATATAAGGCAGTTTCATATGTAGTGGAGTACTTTAATGCGCATAAAAGGACAAAACAAGCTGACATTGAAAGAAAGTGCACACATATTGAACAAAACAACATTGTAATTAGAAAGACCTGATATTTCCTACACCTGACAATGGTAAATCATGGAATTAGTAATGCAGCACCCAAGGCTCAAGATAACAGGGTTTTTTTTTACCGAGAGCTACCTTTTTTCAAAAATAGCGCCCGGATCATGGGATTTATTGAGAACCAGGAGCTACTTTCAGTCTACTGGGAGCTAACTTGTTATTAAATCCAGCGTAGCAGTATTGTCATATCGAAATTTGATGTCTTGGGCAAGCTTCCTGATCGTCAACGGGCGCTGGTTTGGACTAAATATCAGCGCTCGGTTGTTTATTTTTCAGCATTACCGGGCGCTATGGCAGGAGGACCGAGAAGTAAAAATCGCCCAGCGCCCGCTTATCTTGAGCCTTGGCAGCACCGTATGTAGCAGCTGTACTTTAAAGTACAAACAGTATTACAATATATACATATACAGGGTGTGTCAAAAATGTCCCATAATCAAAAATACATCCCATGTATTCTGTTTTCAAGTTATTCCTCAATCAAATACACTTTATTCCATTAAATTTCATCCCTTAACTCCCGAAATATGATGAATTCAGTAACCTGATATGAATCCCACTTTGGCCACTTTTGGACATGAATTGGATTTTCAACTGAAAAACTGCCAATGATGATATACATTGTAATAGGATACATCAATGTATTGTTTAAATACATCCAATATTCAAACTATATTGTGGTTTGCATGGATAATATGGATGAAAATATGTTTTTCCTGCTCAATTGAACAAACTATCAACATGTACCAGTTAGATTATTATTGATTTAATTGATTAAGTTCAATTACACACTGAATGAAGATTCTAATAAAAGAGTAATTCTCTACACATGAAAAGTGGCCCAAGCTGAATTTGACACGCCAGATTTGCCATAATTTGATAACAAAAGCTCCAAAATTGATAGAAAAAATATCTTATGATACATTAAAGATTGCTGGACATGATTGTTACTATTTTATGTACAATTTTGATATTTTCCATGGCCTAAAAAAAATATCATGTTTCACATTGGACACGTTTTTTTGACACGCCCTGTACAATGCTCTCAATAAATGTTATGTACATACGTAGAAAATTGATCTTTGTCAAAATATTGTTGTACAGTTATGCACAATATATCAATAAAAAAATATGCAACACTTTTTTATGTACAAAATAATGGCATATACTAAAAATATTTAGGTTGAAAGTTTATCAAACATAGAACCCAAAGTGGGTTAAAATATAATATGATACCTATTTACACTCTTTTTTATTTACACATAAGGTGATGGAAAAACCCTATTCTACCGGCAAATGGACCTCTCAGGTTGGGTTGTTTGGTCGAGCATTTTTTCCTTTAATTATTATGACCGTTATATATATTTTTAAAATCTTTAAACATTCACAAGTAAGAAAACTCAAAAAATAATTGGTTGGTATTCATTTGCACGTGAAATCCGTTCACAAATTTCTAAGAAAATTAATATAGGTCTGTCGGCTCATATAGAACAGGGTATCTTTTTTTGTCGCTTAAACTGCAGAAACATACTTAAATGTATCCCTAGTATCGATAGTGCAATACATCACCAATAAGATATTCCAACAATTATGTGACATTCGGCCTTTATCCCGATGTATCAAAGGGAAATCATATTGTATTGATCACAATTTGCTATCAATGGTCAACTTCAATTGCATTATCTCATGACCATTAGATTCATAGTAAGGACCTTTGAAATGTTTCTGTTTATTTCAACTGATAACCCTACTTACTCTCCAAATTTAAGCCTAAAGTGTCATCCCATGTGATACGAATGGAAATCACAAGGTATATCTCCATTTTGTCTTTAGTTTATACATTGATGCCTTGCAATCTTGGCACTTTCCCATTGCTTCAAACAGTTTACCTCTGGTAGCTGCACCAGCCTCTCTATCACACCAAAGTTTGAGAACCTTCCGTTCTTTTTCCTTGGGAGTGTTACCGCCTTGCCTGGCATTGTCGATGTGATTTTGTATCAGACCTAACCGTACGTAAACATCATTGAGTTCGGTGAAGGTAAATACGTCTAAGATGTCTAGCACGTCAACGTCTGAAACCTCAACCTCTGAAACCTCAATGTCTGAAACCCCTGTTGGAACTATCAAAACAAGAAATAAATGAGGAACATGAAACAAGTTAAGGACACAATACAAATCCAGTACATGTAGCCAATATAAGTATAAGTGCTTTTACGTGAGACAATAACGATTTGCGCCAAAGTAGTATGCTTTCTTTATTGCATTAATCATTAAAAAATCATGTCCAATATTTAACATTCCTATTAATTATGTCCGCACCCCGTTGCCACAGCCATTGGCCTAGTGGTGCTCCTAACAAAAGGAATCAGTACGAAACAGAAGCATGACAGAAAGGACACCAGACATTTCGATTCGTATTTCATCCCTGGGATTTCATCAACTTATTTCTCTAAATATATTTGTTTATTTGTGTGGGTAGGGGGGGGGGGGGGGGGGGGGGGGTGGGGTACCGCGCCATTTTGTCCCGAAGCAATGGTTATGACGTCATATTTGTGTCGATTTTCAGAACTCTTGTATTGGATTTACGTGCAAAAAATATGCCCTTGGCATCATACTTCATCATACTTTCCCCGGTGTGCAGTTCATTTTAAATTTCAGATGTTCTATAATGGATGGTTTTCTAAACAAGTCGAGAAACTGCACACCTCAGAATTGCAAATAAAGCATACAACAAGTACACTTTTTTGTGCCTTTGAACAGAGTGGCGGCCGGGATTGTAGAATTTAACACAGTGCATTAACCCATGACCCATGATATAAATATTTTTTTTGCGTTAAAGTTTTTCAATTAGCACGGTTAGTGTAGTGGATAGAAAGCCGACATGAGGAGCGAGAGGTTGTGGGTTCGAGCCCCATTAGGAGCACTTTTTGCAGTTTATATGCTGGATTTGCTTAGCATCATCTGTATGCTTGCCCACGCGGACATCACACTGCTGGCGTTTACCGTATCAGTTACGGCTTTACGCCATTTTTTTCTCTCGAAAATGTCAAAAAAAATTACCGTTCTTTTAAAAATAAGAATTATAATCAAATTACAAACACATTTTGTGCGAGAGCAACACACACATTTGGCAAAAATGGCACAATAAAAATCCGTTCGTTATAAATAAATGGACATGGTTAAATAATAAAACTATCACATTTTGCAGTCGTGAATCTCTGTGGCGTGCGTAGGTTGGCCATGTCGTTGGCGATCGGAAATCACGGGTTCGAATTTTCCATTTATTTTTCTATTTTTTAAACTTGATGTTATATTAATGTAACATCATTGTTATGTCATTTTTTATCAATTATAAATGCCGCCCATGCGTTTATAGTTTTCTTTTTATTTATTTATCTATCATAAATGTATCCTTGATTTATTGGCAATGTCTTGCTAGACGTCCCGTAACTCATGTGCGCATGCTCAAACCAATTCAAATGCGTAGTAGTTGTCCACGGTTTATTCCGTACGGGACGTCTAGCAAGATATAGCCGATTTATTTAACTTTGTATCTAAACAATTAAAATGCGTAAACAATTATATTATTGCTCGATAAATAGAGTAATTTAACTTGAGTTCAGTTTGATAATATGATAGCAAAACTTGTTGTAAAACCATTTTACCAGTGTGTCCAACAATTTCCCCTTTGCACACTTTGGTAATACTTTCAGAGATGTCACTTTTAGCGTATTATAGGCTCAATTATAAGCAAGTTTGCGACCGGGTTTGCGACCTCTATGATTTTAGGCTGGTAACACAATCCCACAGTGCATTTCGTTAAAACAGTGTACATTATTTTTCCACGATACGTATCACGTGATAACCACGATCGATTTCGCAAAATATTGCAAAATGGCGCGGTACCCCAGCCCCCCCCCCCCCCCCCCCTATTGTGTGGGTAAAACCTACATGAAACCAAAAAACTTTCCTGGTAAAACCTGTGGCAATACTATTGATTATTGATGACAACCGACCAAGTCGTGTAGTCGATATTTGATCGATCAACTAAGTGATTGAAAACGCACCGATGCACGGTAAAACAGTTTGTATCGCCAGACAATAGAAATAACTTGTGATTGACAGATGCATTGGACGTCCTTATGGCTGCATACAGCCGTCTGTATCAACGTTTACGTACTTGAGCACCATGGAAATTGAACTAAGATCCACATTGCAACTATTTCCATGGACGTATGGTTTCACACCACTAAATAACGTCTGGCCCTACCCCCTTTGAGGCAATAGTCCAAAACCGGCCCGTTTCTATGCCGAAACGGGAGACCTCTTCTAAATTACAGTTTAAAATTAGGTTTTTTATTACATGTTATGGCGAAATTAATATAGTGTAAATTTTGACAGACACATCAGCGTTCTTCAGGTCCAAAAGAATTGATGCAATGATGATTTTTTAATATTTTAACAGAGACATTTGTGTTCAGGTCATTTCCGGTAGCTGACGCCATCATCTAAATCAACAATTGCGTGTGACCAGGAAAACCCAACTCGTAGTTTTTGAAAAGGCTCTAGCTCAAAATTATGCCGGTTACCCCCATATATGAGTTGTTGAGTTAGTAGTCATGGCTTTCATCTTCAAGTTGAAACCAAATTCCAAGATACCAGTTTCTTATAACGTTGAGAAATATCCATTTTAAAATTGTGCATTTCACGTGGGAGATGTATTTAGTGGTGTACAACCGTATGATAACACAATATGCTATGCGTCAATCGTGAAGTCACTATATACTAGTTTTGCAGTGCAGCTGTATTTAAATGTAATAACGGTGGGCACAACATATTAAGGTGGCTAACTATGATGACAGGCATGATGGTTAGTTCATAACAGAGGATGTGTATATTGATAAGAAAAGATGATATGCCAAGTTTGAATTGTTTCCAAAAAGCCGTTTTTAATTTACAGAGTTTTTCGTTATTTGAAAACCCATTGACTTAATATAGGAGGCGTTACCGAATTCCCAAATACTGCCAAATTTCAGAAAACACATAGTTTTGTAAATTTTGTTCTTCTCTTCTTTAAAATCAATGTATGCTAAAGACTTTTATTTTATTTTGATGCCAAAACGCAATTTGTTTCCCCATCACAATTGAGTGGTGATGGATGGTTTATTCACCGGGAATGTTAGTGCTTTTTCACTTTTTTCGAGAAACACTATATTGCCAAATTTTGTGAATTTCTACAGAAAAAGAAAAAACTACATGTTCAATTTGCTCAAACAAGGTGTCATATTAAAGGCAATTAAGTTTAGAAAATTATCTCGTGAGTTTGACTAATTAAGTGTTTCTAGACCTTTTTACAGCCTTTTGAAAATTTTCCTAAAATCAAAAATTGAAAACAAT
Source organism: Ophiura sarsii (assembly GCA_035610835.1). NCBI lineage: Eukaryota > Metazoa > Echinodermata > Ophiuroidea > Amphilepidida > Ophiuridae > Ophiura > Ophiura sarsii. The sequence continues at coordinate 52,329,734 of CM069444.1, forward strand.
TTTTTTCTTCAAAAAGTAAACACTGTATTTGCTAAAACTCACAAGAGAATTTAGGTAAGGCCAAACAAAGAGGAAAGTTTGTCTCAGAAACATTTTGCAAATAAGCTAAGTGCTGTGCGATTTTTTAAATTTATTTATTTTAGAAAATAGGCTATGAGGTATGTGTGTTTTTTGTTTGTTTTTTGCTAATCCAAGCTTCAGAGAACTTTTTTTACCTTTTTTCTTTCTTTTTTTTTAAATAAAAATTTAGGCCTCAGCGCATAGACCTACACGCAGTATCTCATTTCACATACCAAGGTAGACAGGCTTCTGAGACAATCCTTCTTTGTTTGGCCTAATATGCTTATACATTTATTCCTAAAGTTGTATATGGCCATAGCACTTTCTGTTTAGTCTACAGAAATTCCAGAAGGTGAAAATTTAGGGAATTTTCGAAAAATAAAGAAAAACATAAGAAATTTCAAAAATGATCCGAAAGTCCTGAAATAGGTAGAGGTAAAACTTATCTTTACTGTGGTCTCAATATAAAGAGTATAGATATAATTGGTTTGGTATTACAGCAGTTTTTAGGAGCCCAGTTATAGTAGATTCATAAACTCTGGCGTATCGGTTTCGATTTTGGACCGCGTCCATTGGGCGTTAGAGGAACCCTTTTTGACCAATGATGAAACAGCAGTACTTTTATAGATGTTGATATTTAATAATAATAATAACGAGAGCATCAATGATGCAGAAGCTCACTACAGCTGAGAATTTGCGAAAATTCATAACTCATAACACATGTCTATATATAAACCACTATAATCTGTCCAGCATATAACAAATGATGCAAAGCTCGAATACATATTATACCTTACATGAAACAAGAATTATATATATATTATTATGCATTCACCGTTCACCGTGTAAGCACATTTGCCCTTCTATATGCTTCGGTTGAGATTTCATAAGATCAAGAAATAGTCTCTTTCTGGTATTAAAACAAAATATTGCCAAACACCTTGGATATTAAATGGTGCGACCTAATGGTAGATGATTGTTCTCTTTTGTAATGTGTGAAGGTTCAATAAATAATATGTACAGAGATGAATAACTTGGGTACATAACAATGGCAAAATACAACACCTATTTTATGAAAATATGCATCATTTAATGAAAATAATAATATGTGTACAGGTCACCAAACTCCCATGGCCCCTGGATCTTAGGCCAAGTAAAAATAAAACTAGTTTCTCGTGCTAACTTTTTGAAAAAAGGAAGATGAGGGCATTTTTTTTCTTCTTCCCAAAATGGCGAATGCCCCTTTTTCGAAAACTGGTTTCGCTTTTTCCAACATGGTGGAAATGTTTTTGCTTCAAAATGGCCGCCACTTTTCTAAGACTAGCTTTATAACCTTAAAATGGATACATACTGGAAACTGCTCGCGATATTTTGCATGTTTATTTTAATATAACTCAAGGATTTATTCTCTATTTTTTCTCTTTCAGGAATAAAAAGCTAAACAAGAAAAGATGTGTATTCTAGATTTACAAACTATCAGTGTGATCTCGGGAATATCTTGATAAATAAATCAGTTCCAGCCAAAAACGACAAACAAATGTCCCGAAGACCACACTGGTATTTTAAAACACCAGTTTTACCCACGGTTTATTTATATCATCTGATGATACAGTTTAATTTTTATCATGTTTTGATAATTAACAGTTTGCCTGTTATGTTGTTCTTTGATTTTAACAGGTTTTTTTTAAATATTGACACGTTCTCCATTTACAACATCAGTGTGATCTTGAGAACATTAAAAAAAGAAAAATTAAAAAAATTAAAAAAATTGAAGAAAAAAAACTATTTTTTGACGCGGCGGCCAAAATGGATGCGCACGCGCGGGGTTAGAGAAACTACTTTTTTTTTTATTATTTGGCCTTGTAAATGGTGCGCCACTTTGACTTTGGTAATGCCACAAAAACCAGTTGGCGAATTGGCGTTCTCTTCTGGATGGTTCAATAAGTAACAATAACATTTACCGAGGTGATTGGTTTAGGGGAATATTGAGAATAAGATAGGCTTTCCTCTGATATCAAAATAGTACTACTACATAGTTAACCATACATAGCCTATAGGCATAGGCTGGGATTTTCGGGAATTAGTGCTCCTGGGACTCGATTTTGTTTTTCGGGCGGGACTCGGGATTTACGAAAATTGGTAGTCCAGATTTTCGAGGAAGTGAAAACGCAATAAAATATACTAAATATCCACCAAAGTGTACTGTACTGTAGATATGTAATTCTGTTCTCTGTGTTGTCTTCATTCATGCATTTATTATTGTCACATCTGCACCGGTTTTAATCAGCTTCCGGACATTAACATTACATATTAAATTCGCGACTCGTTCAAGATTTACCATCAGAATAATTTTGTGAACTACCAAAATGCATAAAACTTTCATAAGTGCAACCAAATGTGCACAATGAAGCGAATTTTAGAGCAACATCGTGCGTATACGTAAACACACCGCTGGCGATGTAAGCGGCGCCATACTCTTGGGTTCCTTTTTTAGTAGGAGAACCGTATGAGGAACAGGCGGGGTTGGACGATGATGTATCATTTATTTTAAAGACCCCTTTTCATTTTATATTTGGTTTATTTTGTACTCACGTCTAGGCTATATCAGCCTTTCGACTCACTCGTAGTCATTTTTTATCTGCGAACGTTTTCAGTATTTTACTTTTACTGTAAATTAACGATATTGAAAGCTTAACAGTGGAAAGAAGTTCCACAAACGCAGTAGCGTGTGCGCGAGTATACACGGACACCAACAAGATTCATGGGGTCATCGCGGACCAATCGGAGTCGTTGGATCAGATCAGCTGTCAGATTTGTTTACCATTTTAAATGATCAATATTCATGAATACGATGCATAATTAATTAAATGTTACCATATATGGCAAGATCATGACTCACGATTCGAACGATACCAAATTTATTTATAGGTAAGTCAGTGCATAGTGTCGCCTATCTATGGAAAATACGATGTATTTGGAAGATAAATCACCACTTTAGGACACAGTTTGCCTCAATAAAGGCATGATTTTTGTACTTCCTCCCTCATCAATAAATTTGATTTTGTTTAACTGAGGGTTAAAGTATATATTGAAGAATCAAAAAATGATGTAAAACAAAAATTGATATCCGCCAGATTTTTCACCCCCATTTCAACTTTGACGAGCTTTATCTCGAAATATCCTGTGCGACTTATGTCTGGTTTCGTCGGAGCGGGTCACATATTATAATAATTATATCATGAATAATAATGATCTCTAACCCTTCCTGTCGTGATTTCTGTAGTAAGCCAATCACAATGAGACAAACACGCATGTACATCATGATACATGCATGCCGTGTGTTAATCACATTTTATGTCATAGCGTTTTACACGTATTGTCAATACAGTTTTGACAATAAAGAAAATAACGAAAAATTTCCAAGTTTGTCGAATGGCAATCTAACTCATTTTATAACATATTCATGCGATCATATTGTTTCACCATCTCAATATACATTTTCCGACAAATACCACTTGCGTGACCAAGATAAAACCATGTTTCATAGTCGCACTTTCCCCTTGACCTTTACCGTGACCTTTCGCATCGAGTCGCTTTAGCTTACTTGTAGTAAGCTAATAATAAAACCATACTTATTGAGCGCATAACACAATTAAGTCCCTATGCGCTATCACAAACAAAAACAAAACAAAAAACAAAAACACACAGTAACATGAGTAACAAAAGACGAAACAAAAAGAAATTAAACATTAACATTAAATAGGTAAGTTGTTAGCAATGATTTGAACTGTTTAAGAGTTTTGGCGGATTTAACATGATATGGTAAATTGTTCCAAAGTTCAGCAGAAGCATCTTGAAAAGAACGGCGACCATATGAAGTAGAAGGTGAAGAAACATGCGCAAGAAGATATTTTGAGCCAGAACGAAGATTGCGAGTGGCGCTTCATGCTTCATGCTATTCATGATAGTGTGGTTTTAGTAAATAGGGCTGATCATGTAGCTTTACAAATCACGACAACCAAATACTTAATCCAACAGTTTGAAATATGTTATTCCTTTGGAAGCGGTCACCACAATAATAAAAATCGACCATCATCGACCTTATACAGTTTTTGAAAGAAAAATGTTATGTTTGTCAACCTATTCATAATTTAGTGGATAATCAAGTTACACTCTTTATTATTTTCCTTTTTCATTATGCACGTGATATATATATATATGAAACATTAAACTAAAAGAGACCCGTTCTACGTATTCATTTGTGAGAAAAAACCAAATTAATTCAATCATCATTTTTTTGTTTAAACAAGGTTTTGGCCCAGATGGAGAAAAGGTTATATCAACCAAGATACGGATTATAAACGTTACTTTATGTATTTCTGGCTATGAGATCACCTGAATACCTTTATCAATTTATAACAACACAATCTTCTTTATCAAAAATACGCGGGCAACTGACAACACCTGTTTGCAGGCAAAGTCACTGCAGATATTTTGCCGCAGGTTCCCAGTCACTAGGTTTAATAATAGTTGTTCACCCTATCTTATAGTAGTGAATACGTCACAATAGTACAGAAACTGATGATGACCAGGTATTATCCATGCATATTACGATTAAAATTCGAGTCCCTCCCCCTCTTTTGTATCTGTTACCTATGACTGAAATGGTAAATTGGCCAATGTCTGCAAATCAACTATAGCTAAATTGAGATCGCACTCCCATCACGCCACTAAATAGTCCTATACTTTTACATGTTAAATGGGTGTTCCAAAACGTTAATTTTCTCGCTTAAAAAGCGACTGGATTTTTCAACATTACATTTTTCTTCAAGTTCATGATATTGGTGATAATTGAAGTACAACATTTATATAGGGTAACCCTGAAAGTTCCGAGAAACAAGCCCCTGATTTTGGACAGCTGCAGGCGTATCGCTCTCATAATTGTATGCTTGCTGGGTATGTTTTTGTTTGCAAGTGTGGTAATACGAAGGTGTGTGTTAGGGTGAGGTGAGATGGAGGCAAACTTGGATTAGTGAATCAGCCCATGTACCTGTGACCAACTTATGCAAACAGAAATTTCTGAAGGCCATATTTTCACCATGCTGATAAAATTAATTAAATGTTGGATAAGACACAATCACATGTTGGTTTTTGTCTGGCCTGAACTACAAGCTACATGTATATAGGTAACATTTATTAACACCTTGGTCAACTGAAACCATGTGATGATCCCTTATAGTTCACCCTAAATAACACCATGCTATTTTGATCCCTGGATCAAGTCAGGGTTTTGATTGATCAGTGCATTGTGTTAAATTTAAATGGAGGTCTTTTGCAAATGGCCACTAATTATGCATATTCTTTGCTCTAAATTTAATCAGCTGACAAGATGCCCACTGATCCTACTTTCCTGAACGCTTGGTAGCTGTAAACTTAACAGTTTTGCTTAAAACTTGTAAACAAGATTTCCGCAGGTTTTCGCAAAACAATATGCGAATGAGGTTATTCCTTCGCATATTGGGCCCAAATCGACATCAGTACAACAAACAGTACAACCTCTTTATTTTAACCTCTTTATTTTGCACTATTAACGCACATATTCATAACTCTTACCATTCTTAAAGGGGCGTGTACATCTCAAGTGTTTGTCCTGGACAAAAATCACATGACTCCCTACGTATCTGAGTCTCCAGGTTCCCATGTAATAATACCCATGGTGCAATAGATTTGCCGCGAATTTTAATCGACAAAAGGTAATGTTGAAATTATTGTACGAACGAACTGTGTCTAGAATAGTTTCAAAAAGAAGTGCAATGCATAATAATGAAATCAGAATTACAATCTCCTTCAGCATATAATCAACTTTTGGGCGATAACCTTTGATAAAAACGCACAACAATCGAAATATAAAGCATTTTACCCTCCGATTTCAGTGATATTTGTATTTTAAACTCTATCTAATTTTGTTTTAAAACTGTTTTATGCATAGTTTTCATTAGCTCAAATGGTAGAGCGCTGGCTTCACAATCATGAGGTCAGTGGTTCGAATCTTGTAAATGTCTTTTTCTTTTTGTTATTACACTTTTTTTTTTTTAATAACAGGATTGCTTATAATCGTTCGCTATATATTTATTGAATGTTGAATAATACTTTTTTCATTTGCAATGATGAAGAATGTCCTGTAAATATAATTGTGTTGATTGAACCATATGAACTATGGAGTCCCTATCACGTCTATAATGGACATGGTCTGCAAAGACCAATTGTTATGTAAATGTCGGCTTATATCCTTGAATCGATTTTTTTAGTTCCTTCAACACAGATATTTGATTTGCTCCAATCTTCACAAAAGAGAGTTGTATCTTCAAAAATACATTACGCAGTTCACGGCTTACGCGGCCTGGTATGGGCGACAGTATTTTGGCGTATATTTGATACCGTGCTGAATTCATCATGCTCATCGCTGCAAGAGCGCAATTATAAAATGCTGTCCGCTGTCCTATATCTCCCTCGTCTTGACTCCCGGTCCTGAGCACATCATAACCCAATATTTGTATTGTGCCACTACTGTGAGACTACAGGGCCGTAAGACACTTTTTTCAAAGGGGGGGGGGGGGGGGGGGGGGGGGGGGGCGTTTTCAAAACAAAAAAATCACCGGAAGATTTTTGTGAGTCAATTATGCGCGTGTAGTTTTCGAATTTTCGAATTTGCACCTATTTTGTGCACGATCGAGGTACATGTTGGCTCTAAACAAGCTTGTAGCAAAGAATATTGCATTTTGGGAAGACAAATGCGCGCGAATTTTTTTCATCTGTGTACAAATTTTCCGGGGAAGATTTTCAAAGGGGGGGGGGGGGCGATCGCCACCATCGCCCCCCCCCCCCCCCTTCTTACGGGCCTGGACTAAATAAGTGGGTATGCCGACTATAGTTTTATGTCAAATCTCAACATAATTGAGGCTACCGACGTAACGGATGCGCCAAAAAGTGGCTCTATAAGTTGTAAAATAAGCTGAAACCATCTTAAAATGCTCATTTATTGTTTTGTTCATATAATTATACAAAGACCGTTTGAACCAATATATCTATCCATTAATATATCCATCTATCTATATATCTAAACACGTTCTTTTGATACCCTTTTAAACTTCAGTGAAATAATTCAACAAATTAAAAAAAATATCTGAGGCCCCATGGCCATATGAGCTAAAATGTTTGATCGCATAACTTAAATAAGACATTGATTCAACATGGTAAACACGTGCTGATAATTTTTCAGATTTCATTTTTTATATTCATGCGGCTTTTGCAAAAACAAATTGTCAACAAAACTTCAGTTTTATGCTAACATTAAATACATGAGACGTACTCCAAAGTGTTCAAAATCTTCAGTTGTATGCTAACACTAAATAAATGACACGTATTCAGAGAACATTTCAATGTCAAATGCGCAAATTGTCCAATTTCCAATTTGGTGCATTTATTCATATACAGGCATGTCCCAAAATGATATAGTAGGCTGCGTCTACCCATCGATGCCCATAATTAAAATCAATGAGATTCAGGTCCAGGTTTTTTCATCATCTTTGACATAACCATTTCATTAAAATGTTACGATCACGAATATCGGAATTATTTCACCTCTTTGGCAAAGTACAAAAGGGTGGGGGTGTGTGTGTTAACACTTTCCACGCGGCAGGCGTCTATGAACCGAACAAAATGTTTCAAAATGTCAAAATGATTGAATTTCCATCACCATATTTGGAATCACCACAAGAAATACATTAAAATAAGTACAAATATACCTTGTATTGATTCACTAATTCTTGAGATTACTTGAAATTTCGGAAAGGCTTTTGAAACATCTGTTTTGTGTGGTAAAACTAAAATAGCCGCGTGGAAAGTTTTAAACTTGTTTGAAAGAAACATAAATAGTCTCTCAATGCCTTGTCTGCTATTGTTCCCGTCTGTTATAAACTGTTGTTCGTTATCATGGTTGTTCAAATCATTAACATCCTTTAATTTGAAGAGTAAAAATGGATCGTCACACATCACTTAAGTGTGACGAACTTCTTTATGTGTTAGGGTGTACTTTGTTTTACTTTGATTTCATTGCAATATTGTAGATTCTTTACCATGTTTACAGTGGGTGTGGTTTTGGATGTCACTGGACTGTGATTGGTGTTTTATTGCTGATTTTCATCCGATACGCAATATAAACTGCTCACAAAAAGTATCGAAACACTTAGAAATGATCCAATACATAACGGCTCGAAAGGGTATGCATTAATCGAAGCAAATAACCTAGTGCATAATTTTGTTCTGCGTATTTTGACACCTCGATCGTTGAGATACGATGTTGCGGGGCGGAGTTATTGTCATTTCAATGATCGTGGGTCCACTTTCCAAAGTGACACTCATCCCTATTGAAAATCACGAATTTGATCATTCCAAACAGTAATGCAAACCTCTTTCTATAGGATGATTGTCACTTTTGAAACTGGACCCACGACCATCGAAATGACAATAACTCCGCTCCGCAACATCGTATCTCATCGATCGAGGTGTCAAAATACGCAGAACAATATTATACACTTGGTTATTTGCTTCGATTAATGCATACCCTTTCGAGCCGCTATATATTGGATCATTTCTAAGTGTTTCGATACTTTTTGTGAGCAGTTTATATTATGAGACATTTAGGGCGGGGCTTGATTCGTTTGAATAATGATACATTCAGTGCGCATGATCATTGCGTTAGCGCCCCCTACACAAAGTCGCCGGCGTATGCGTTGTGCGTGTAACCCAGCGTTGCCATATGCGCGTGTGCTAAAGAACGCAATTAATTCGAAGCAAGAAGTTGGTAAACAGCTCGATGGATTCGCCGATTTTATAAAGGGGGAAAGTTGTTGTACGTTTAGAGAATAAAACATAGTTCTTAGCTGTTTTGCTATAGACGATGGTCTTATAGTGTATAGGCTGTACCATATTTGGAGTCGTGTATGGTCGCCGCAGGCGTCAATACACGACGACACAAATATGGTACAGCCTATACATTATAAGACCATCGTCTATAGCAAAACAGCTAAGAACTATGTTTTATTCTCATTCTAATATTTAGTTTATTAGTTATTAGTTATTTTGATCTTTTATCATAAAATAACGCAGTTTGTTAGATTTATTTTAAACAAACAACAACAAATTTCCCCCTTTATAAAATCGGCGAATCCAGCTGTTTTCCAACATCCTGCTTCAAATTAATCGCGTTATTTAGCACACCCGCACCTGTCATCGCTGCGTTATACCCACAACGCATACGGCGGCGACTTTGTGTAGGGGACGCTAACGCGATGACGCCAGTGGCGTAGCTCATGGGGGGGGGGGGGGAAATGCCCCCCCCCCCCCTGACAGAAAAAAACCATTTGTGCCCCCGCCCCCAGCCCCTCTAAAAAATAAAAAAAAGGAGGAAAAAAATGAAAAATCGGAAAATAATGAAAAATCGGAAAATAATGATAAAAGACCGAGATGGCGGGCGGTTATATACAGGCTGTATCAAAATGATTTGTACTCTGATATGTTCCATTTTCAAAAAAGCATTAAAAATATAAAATCTCTGATAAATACAATATTTTTTATTTTAATAAATAGGGAATTATGTCAACTTATTGATCTGATAATCTGAAGATAATTGGCTGTTGTTTCTGACCGCTATTGTCATTCAAATGAAGATCGACGTAATCATGGTTTTACTCGCAGCAACGCAAATTTAATAGGTTCACTGCACAAACTCTTTATAAGTAGTGAATATATGAGTGCAGTCAGGAGGAACTTTGAATTGTGCGCTTCAGATCTAACGTTTCGATGAAAATGATAAAAACACCAATATTCCTTTAAAAGCTTGTAAATTCTGAAAAAAATGTTTGATTGTCGTAAATCAAAATTCTTAGAAAAGATGAAACTTCAATAATTTTGCATATAGAAGCAAAATGGTCTAAATGGTTCGTAACATATCAAAATAAATTCTGAAAAACTGATCAGACCACGGTACAAATCTTTTTGATACAGCCTGTATTGGTATATTCAGCCCAAATAGGCAAAATAGTACATGTACTGTGCGATTTTTTTTGACCGTGCGAAATTTTTTGAACCTCATATATAATAATGTTGTTTGATTATTATTTTTGTTGTTAAAATAAATCTAACAAACTGATTAAAGACCAAAATAACCAATAATCTAAATATGAATGAGAATCAAACATAGTTCTTAGCTGTTTTGCTATATACGACTCCATGGTACAGCCTTTACATTATAAGACCATCGTATATAGTATTAGAACTATATTTTATTCTCTAAATACAAATCTGATGTTGGTTTGTATACAGGGTGAGTCAAAATATTCAGGTCCCGTTTTTACAAAATCACGACAAATACTTTTGTTAAAAATTAACCAAAGTCTTCATTGCATATATGGGTACACTAGCTACTTCTTTATACTTGAATTTAAACATGAAAGTGTTCCAAATATACCCCATTGTCCATTGTAGGCATTGTGAATACCAACACGCCATTGATTGACATTTCAAAATGCGTGAGTTAAACTTTTGCATTCATAGAGGTACCTTGGAAAAGTGCACATATCTCCCGTTTGAAATGACCAATTTGAATTAAATGAAATTCAAGTTATAGCTGACAATGCGTTCGGTGCATATTAATAAATTATATTATTTTTATGCATATTAGCTGGTTTAAAATATCGGTTGGGCCCGCTGATACTAGGGGAGAGCCTTGCTTTTATTTTGAAATAGGATTGCGTACAAGTAGCGTATAGTCAGTGTCATAATGCTATGGTCAACTCCATTCTATGCGTGCGAACTTGTGTGCATTCGTATGTGCGTAAACCCAGAGGTGCGTACCGGGCACATTCAAAAAATGACCGCGCGTCAATCGTGATATCGTCACGCACGTTAGTTAGCACATTTCAGGCATCTGGACGCAGCTCCGCGAACAACGACGAAACATGCTCGTGTGAAATAGCTTGAATTTAGTAATATATCATTATACCATTATGACAGTGATTATAGACAGTGAAGCTAGCAGTTAGCATTTGCGCAAACGCGATACCACGGTATGATTACGCGGCAGTACGCACAATGTTGTTCAATTCTAGTGGCATTTATGAGCCAAATCTGAGAGGTGATTTGCTGTTTTTGGAGCAAATTGTTAACCAATTTCACTGGAATAAACTTTAACACACCGTTATTTCCTCGATATTGCATGCAAATTATGCGCCACTTTGATCAAAACTAACGGAGACATAAGGATAACAAACACACACACCCCCACACAGATTTATAGTAAGATGCTCGCAGCAGCAATGAACATGATGAGTTCAGCACTCAGTCAGTGGCGTACCCAGCTTTTGGAAACTGGGGGTGGGGGGGGGGGGGGGGGGGGGGTATAGTTACGAAAGTCATGATGTACCGACAAAAAAATCGCAAAAATGACCCAATTTTCTTCTTCTCGTCAGTAGCTGAAATATTGAAAAGTGGTGGTAGCGATGGCATTGTCAACAATAGCTGAAAAAATCGCCTGGTAGAAATCGCAAATCTACCCAGTCAGAAGTCAAGGCATGAAAATACCGTCTATGTTCGCCCCGGCCGCCAGTGAAGTGAGATTTCAAAAAACAAACAAAAAAAAATCGGATCATTTACAACTCGCGATTGTGAAGGATTGCCTCCATCAATTTTTGATTATCTAAGGCTCATTTTGAAGGGGAAGTCCTATTTATGTAAGATGTCATTTCCGATTTAATAAAAAACACGATTTTTGTTACTATCTTTGAGTCGATAAAGATGCATTTTAAATGCGATCGTAAACATCGTATTTTTGATGATTTTTAGACGTCATAGCAAAAACTTTATGCACAAGAAATGTTCCTAACGTATTAAACTTGATCAAAAATATATTTATTTGTAATACATTTTTGGACAGGGGTCAGGGCCACGACTTTTATTCACCTATGGTAAAAATATACGCCATTTTCCAAACACACAGAGACTAAATAGTTTTTTCTAAAAAAAGGTATTCAGCAGGATTCGAACCGAGGAGGGGAGAATCTATTAGATTACTAGTCCATATTCGTAACCGCTCGGCCATAACTACTTACTGACGTGTCTATGTGTTCTCTATAATAATGAACTAGTGGTGAACTATTGAGTATTCGACGAAATGTAGCCAAATTGAACCCAGTTTCTAAATTGTATTTTAAATGTGAAAACGGTGTCGCTGCAAGCTAGGTTTGGATTCAATGTAAAGAGCAATAAATTGATGATCGTGGAAGGTTATTAATTTAAAGCTTTTAATGAGACAGGGGTCAGCGCCACGGGAAATATCCCCCTAGTCACATGACGTTGAACCACATTTAAATGCCTTAATGTTGTCATTGTATAAGGCTGACATTTTGGCATAAATTGAATTGCACGATATCGACATCCGCTTTTCAAGGGAAAAATAAATTCTCTTCGTATACAATAGACTCACTCAACGTTGGCATCTGACTGTACCGACGGAAGCTCAAGTTTACCGACGGGGATATTTCAGGGGGGCACCGGCCCCTGGACCCCTGGGTTCGCCACTGAGCACGGTATCAAATCCACGCCAAAATACAGTCGCTCACACCAGGCCGTGAAAGCCGTGAACCGCGTAACGTATTTTTGAAGGTACCACTCTCTTTTTTTTTAAAGTTTGGAGCAAATCAGCAAATACAAATATCGGTCGTATAGGAAATAAGAAAATCGATTCAAGGACATATTAGCCGATTGGCTTCTTATTTACATAACAATTGGCCTTTGCAAATCATGTTCATTGATAGACTAGCTAGGGTCTCCATAGTTCAATTGAACGGAATAGTCAACACAATATATTTATAGGGTATTCTTTATCGCAGTGAAATTGCAAAAGAAGAAAAAAATATCATTCAACATTCAATAAATATTGCGAACGATATGCAATCCTGTCAATTTCTAAAAATAAAGTGTAAATAACAAACAGAAAAAAGTATAACAATCCTAGGATTCGAACCACTGTCCTCATGATTATGAAGCCGGCGCTTTGCCGACTGAGCTAATGAAGACTACACATAGATATTTAGAAAATAAAATACATAAAGTTCAAAATACGAATATCACATGAATCGGGGCAAAAATGCGGGCTAAAATGCTTTATATTTCGATTGTTGTGCGTTTTTAACATAGGATTATCGCCCAAAAGTTGATTATATGCTGAAGGAGATTGTAATTCTGATTTCATTATAATGCATAACACTACTTTTCGAAACGATTCTAGACACCTTAGTATTTCGTTCGTACATAAAATGTTGGCCATTTAATACGTTTTTTCGATTGGAATTCGGCGCGGCAAATCTATTGCACCATGGGTATTATTACATGGAAACACGGAGACTCAGATACGTAGGGAGTCACGTGATTTTTGTCCAGGACAAACACTTGAGATGTACACGCCCCTTTAAGAGGCAGTGTTCACAAAAAACCAAAGCTGCACACGGCATACGCCCCACGCCATACAAACAGAAATAGTGAGTACATACATGTAGTCTCATCTTGATAATATCAGGTGAGACAAAAAGGGATAGAAGAACAGTGATACTTTCTTCATTACCAAAGCTCTTTGGGGTAATGAAATTCATTAATCATTTTACGATTTATTTGGACGTTTTGCATGAAAGATAACATAATGGGAGAGGGGTTGCAATACTACATGTAGGGTTCAAATATAAAATATTTAGCTGGGGAGCGGAGCGCGCATGGTTTTTCGGTCCCGGTCTGCTGGCACAGGGAGTCATATACCAAAATGTTCCTTGATGTCAACTCGGATGTTAAGTTGACCGTTGACATTGATTTAGGGTCAAAGTTTACATGTGTTACATTGGGACGTCAACACTTTAATTCAACATGGGGAAAAATATTAAAAACAAATTATTGACCACAAAAAGTATATTATATTGTTGGGCTGACTGTTTAGAGCAAAAAAGATTAATCACAACTTTGATCGTTGATCAATATTCTTTGACCTATGACCTTTTGAAAATGACCAGTCATCAAAAATAGGCAATTTTTCACAAATTCAGCCAAAATTCCACTTTTGAGACTCATTGAGAAATAATGATAAACCATGTTTTAGTATATCAATGTACTTGATATTAAAATAAATTTCCAACATCAATGGTGTGCTGTTGCCATGGTAACAGACTTAAATGGCCTCCAAAACGTCAAAAATAGGTCAAAAGGGAGTAAAATCATAGACGGTAAATTGATTTTTACCGTCTATGGTAAAATTAAGACATAAATGGTGTTGCTATGGAAACTGCATGGCCGGTAGATTTACAATTGTCTTAAAATTATAAGTTGGTCTATTAACCAGCAATATTAGATGTATTTCGATCATCCAAGGGCCATTATTTTTTTTAAAAATGATTACATGTCATATTTGGCCAATTTCGTGAAAAACGGTAAAAAGGCCATTTTTTTGCTGACATGTCATTTTCAAAAGGTCATAACATGTAGGTCAAAAAGAATTGATCTACAATTAAAGTTAATCATTTGTTTTTTAATTCTTTTCCCATGTTAAATTAAAGTGTTTACGTCCCATTGAAACGCATATGAACTTTGACCCTAAATCGAGGTCAAATTTCAACTTAAAGGCATGCTACCACTCCTGGGTTGCTAGCCACCTCCAGTTCTCTTGGGAATTTCACAAGGTTACAATTCATCCATGTTAACTCTGTACTGACTGTCACCAAGTGAACAGGTGTATGACCAGTTCATCTGTGGTGAACTGCTAAAGTGGTAGGCCAGCTTTACATCTGAGTTGACAAGGATGTCCACCTAGGTTGTATGCTACAGACTTCAAGGAACATTTTGGTATATATGTCTCCCTGTGCCAGCATACCGGGACCAAAAACCCTAAATATGAGCCTCCTCTCCCCAGCTAATTGATCACATTACCTGGTTCTTTAGTCTCCTCCAGTAGATAACATACTTTATCAATTTCCTTTTCACCACAGTATGTATAATACTTACGAGGATATGCTACGGTTGTATCTTTCTTTAGCGCGAACTCTCGAACAGCAGGGCCAGATCTGTTTAAGTCCTTCTTAGAAAGTGTCTGTAAAATCATAAAACCAATGTTTAACTAACTACATTCCAATGTTTTTGTTCAAAAAGACGATACACCCAGCTCGCAAGAATAAAACGACACTATGGTATATTAAAAGTGTGAAAATGAAAATGTAAAAACAAGCATCCAAAATACAAAATTCCCTGCAAAATTCTCAGATTAAGTACATATATTATACTATAAGCCCCGAAACTAATTGATTTTTTGCCAACAATTTAAAATAAAAAGGTATTCAAAATTTAAGAGTCTGTGTACCTTTTTTTAAGAATTAACTGTATCCTTCAAAAATAGATTTTTCTCATATATTGTGTATTGGTGCCCTTGGGCAACCAGAGTGACTTGAAAAACAATTAAAAACAATTTTTGGGATGTTTGTATTGTTTAGAAATTTAAACTACTCACCCCAGCAAGATATGTATTTGATCAACATTGATTTCCATATTCCCATTGATTTATGGAAATCAATGGGAATTCAGTAGTTGATGTTACAAATTAATTTGGGTGTTTTCTCAACAACCCAGGCAACAACATTTCATATTTACCCTTTGAAAACAACCAAAAGAATGAATATCATTGGAAAAACATCCTTTAATAAATAAAAAAAAAAAACTTATTTAGACAAAAATGCTCAGTTTGAAAAAAACATATTGTTTCTGGCAAAACTGTACTCAGGAATATAATCTGTCCAAGCTACTTTTTACAGATTTAAAAAGGCAATATTAGTACCTTAAGGGGGCTGTACACCTTCAGCATAGCCTCCGTAAAACTGCCGTTTCTTCTTTATTATTCATTTACTCTATATAAAAGTATACAATTTCTTTGCAGAAAAGGATTCAATGAATCTAACCATGATAATAAAATCGTCCATTTTGGAGAAAATGATAAAAAACACGTTTTTTGACCCATTTTAGGTATTGCAAAGATAACTAAAAATATATTCTCGTTCAAAAAATATATATACAAGGTGAAAAAATGAGAAAATCGTCCCTAGATTAGTGACATAACATTAGAATCAAGCAATATTCTTGAAATATTGAAAAGAAGCTCTCGCAAAAACATTTGTCAAAGGACTATCGCGTCAGTACATTATTGTGTCATATCATATTCAAACATGTTGATGCATTGACAGCTCCCGTGGAAAAGCCATTTTCACACATACTCGCTAAAAATAGCAGTATCTCAAACAATATTAATGTAATATCTTCCCTATTTTCACCAATAATGCTCAACGATATATGCTTTAATAATATGCAAACCAAATTACTAAAAGAAATTATCATCTAGGAGAAAATGGCCTCCAAAGTTGGGTATAGTTTTTTTTGGACCACCCTGCAGAGATGTGGAAATCTCGTAACTGTTTCGTCATCATGGTTGAGCCGATTTTGTCTCAACGCAGCACCTTTATTAGACTTGAAATCAAGTCCTTATTTTCTCCCCCACCACACACACCCTCTCTACCACTATTCATTTGATGACCGGTACAGCGGGCCTACCTGTATTGTATGTCAATCCAATGTAGTCGCGCGCGATCTCACAGTGTGTGAGTGTAAGAGATTATGACATTGCAATATTTTAACATTGAATCACAAATAAAATTGCGATTGTATAATTTTTTTGTTACAGTCTGTATGTAAACAAATTTGATTTCAAAGAAGTCTACGATTTCCATTGTAATGAACACAGAGAAACCAGGATGTTTAGAGATTTACAAGGCCGGAAGTTTAAATACATCTAAAATCTCGTTTGACAAGGACATCAGGGAAAACATGCCCGACCTAAATCCACATAGATTATGTTTATGTGTTAGAACAGAGAAACCAGGATGTTTAAAGATTTACAAGGTCGGGAAGTTTAAATACATGTCAAATCTCGTTTGACAATTGAGGACCCTAGATCTAAAAGAGGGTTAAGTCACAATCTTGTGAAATTGTAGTTAGTATCAGTTTTCTGCTACAAGGAGGATCTCTGCACCCTCTGTTCAAATGTTAAAGTTAAGCCATGCGTTAAAGCTGTGTAAGAATCCATGGGAGGTAAAACCCGAGTGGGTCAAATCCACACATGGACACAATGAAACCCAGTTTTTGCCATTTTTCTCAATGTGACTTAACCCTCTTTTAGCACTAGGGTCCTCAATTACTGTCAGGGAAAACATGCCCGACCTAAGTCCACATAGATTATGTTTATGTGTTAGTATAATAATGTAAGTATCATTATGTACCATAGTCCGATCGTCAACGTCGCGGTGGTGTCCTCGTCTTGTCAACCATCCTTTCTTCCTGGCGAGGAATAGAAGTGCAACCACTACAACAAGAATAAAACTCGCGGTTGCTCCAACTATTGCACCAATCGTGGCATAGGATACTGTTAGAAATGAAAGGGGAACTTCATCATTATAATGGATTATAACGGCATTAATAACGCAATTTATACCATGACAAAAGGAAGCATTGACCACCGAGATGATTTGAAGTACAAACCTATTTTGTAAAAAATCCCTTGAAGTTTACAAACCTCGGTATTTGGTGTTATACTGATCATGCTGATTAAATAGCTTATTTGTTAGTTGTCACACAATTTTAAGACAGAAATAAAAATTAAAAACATTGAATTTTCAAGCAAAATTATCAATACTTCCTTTTGTCGTGATAATTTAACGGAGCACAGTTACAAACTACCATGACAAACGGAACAAACGGTAGATACTACTAAGATGATTTTGTGTAATGTACCCGTCATATCGGACCGTAATAAAGCAAATTCGGAAAGTAAAAAAAACCACCCGGGACCCCACTAACAGACTGTACTGTAGTGTTACTAAACTGCTCACAAAAAGTTAGGAAACTTTTTTTAACCAAGTATATTTTTATTATTTATTACCCTCTTTGTATATGCTATATCAATGGAAAGCTGAAGTGTTCCTCCTTAAAATCATACCACATTTGCAATGATTACATGTTGCTGAACTTGGCCACATGAATGAGAATGAGGCAAAGTCACAAATCAAATGTGCCAACATTACCGTTATCTGTGCCTAAACAGTCAATAGGTAATGGTCAATAATCAAACCGGTCATGAATGGTTTACACAAAGATTTGCACCAGTGAACACAACACACACTGGGTTAACAGGTGGAAGGTCATGAAGTGCCAGTGGTACAGTGTAAAACCCGAGAAAAGTGCTTCCCGTAAGACATTCCGTTACCCCTATCATGTTGGAGCATGCGATTGGTATAGACATGTAGGGTATTGTCTCCTCGATAAGAATATCGCTGTTGGTAAATTAAAATCGTGTGCTAATTAGCTTTAATTAACCAAAATAAAGAACCAATACCTAAATGTAATACAAGTGTAACCGTATTGGCCTTAGGTCCATGAATGATCTTTCCCGACTAGAAATCCCCCAAACAAAAAGAGCTTATGGGGATAGATCATTTTCGGCTTATGGTCCTAAGTTGTGGAACAGCTTACCAAATAATGTACGCGATGCTCCCAATGTGAAAGCTTTTAAAAAGCTCTTAAAAACCTACCTTTTCCCAAATTAATTGCTAGTCATTGTGCATATTTTTGGTTTCTTAATTGTATATTTATATATCTGTTTTATCATAATTGCTGATGTAATAAGTAGGTCATGTATTTTATCATGTGTCATTATTTTGTTGCATGCTGTAACTATATTGTATTTTAGATTGTGTTTTAATGTACAGCGCATTGGTCCATGGGAAATGCGCTTTATAAGTATCTTGTAATAATAATAATAATAATAATATATACTATTTTAGCAACACTACTCTATTGAATTTACGGCTAACTCACTAATGTGTGTCTTTGTGCTGCTATTGAACATGTTGAATGGAGTTGCCACCTCCAGTTCGAATCCCATTGATCATGAATATTTTTAAGGAAACAAATGCGAGTTCCTTTTAGGAATATTTACTGGTATTGTTTTCAGGTATGCAGCTATCGCTCGTAAATCCGACGTCATTCGTCTTAGCATGCTGTATTCAGCTCTGTGTACTAAAGTGTGACACGGAGGGACTGCATTCTCTGAATCGTCAGATAGCTACGGACGGACGAGTTCGGGGCCGGCTGACACGGTTATTTTATTGAATACTTTTAGAAGCATAATCAAAGCTAGCTACTTGGCAAAAAGGATATCAATTTAAAATGATTATGAGTTAACAGGACGAGATATCTATCTTTTATTCCCTTATATTGAAACAAGTGATCGTAACTAATATCGAGGTCCGTATTTAATTATGTTATAACTACATGATTAATTTCATAAGATCCTAAATAAAAATCAAACACTTAAATATTTGGCATTCTTATTTTTGGACGCGGGCGGGAAACAGTACGCCTAAACACAGAAGCGTGAATTTTAATTGGCCTAGAACACCTCGAGTCATTATATTGATCTTAACTTCGGGATTATTTAATTTGAAATAGGCTAATTTATGCTTTTATAAGAGATACGACATCGTTTTGGTATATAATTTGTTTCCCGTAATAAGCCACCCACAGTTTTAGCAATCTCTTTAGCGGCATTTAATTTGTTTGTGGTTTCGAGTTGTTATCTTAGCTGAGGATCCTGAGAAAAAACATGTTAAATGCTGTGAAAAGATCAATATAGTATATGTTATATGAAGATAGCAATTTAATATATAAGTATACTATCTACTTAAGATAGCAATATAACATACGGTTATCTACTGAACGGAAAGTGATTTGTGAAGATGAAATAGTGGGAAATTCTACTGCTTTGAATCATCCTATAGTCTATCCATCTGAGACCGTTCCATTGACTGGGAGAGGAGGCTATTTTCTGACGAAAATATCGATGGAACCAGTAGAGTGAAAAACGGCCATAATAAAAAATAATTATGTTACCCACCTACTGTTATCATCAAGAGTATTTGTTTCTTTCTATACTTAACACGGAAATATGATTGATTCGGACGTGCAGACAGAACATAGGGATACGGAGTTTCATATCATTTTACAACCATTTTATCTTACTATAGGCCCGGCCAACCTGAAAATAAACATTATTTACTGTTGGAAACATTACAAGATAGCAAATAAAAATTAAATATGGCCTCCTACATTATGCTAAATGTTAAAAGTCCATAACTTTCGATCCTTTTCAGCTTTGTGATTCTATTCATATGCCGAAATCACAGGTGACGATTATGGTAAATGTTCAAAGTCCATCCCTTTCGATCTTTTTCAGCTTTGTGATTCTATTCATAGGCCGAAATCACGGGTGACGATTTCAAAGCCTTTTGATTTCAGATAATGCGCAAATGGTTCGATATTTGTCTCTCTTTGAATAGCACACTAGACGTAGCTGCTATGTGCATACGTGTGATGAGAATAATATGCATTGGAACAGTGTTGTGTGTTTTTGCATAAGGCAGCTTAATTGTTTCAATTCACATTATATAGATGGGGTTCTTCGACAACTAGCAAATATAATTTACGCCAGAAGACAGCACATCTTATTTTTGCTCATCTCCCCTGCCCACCCGAGCACCAAAGATCGCTCTTCGATGAATTCACTATACCATGTATTGATAACGTGGTTTTGTAAGGTCACTGGAGCAAATAGGACAATGAACTACTAGACTAGATACTCAAGTCTTCCCTGTTTTACACACGGCCCCTGCGAGGGTGCTCTTTTTGGTCCGCCATTTTTAGAGATGGCGGCCATATAAAGGTACGCGGGGACCCAGTCTAATGAACTACGTGCATACGTACATTGTAATTTTGCTGGTTCTCCATGGTATTTAGTCCGATCGTAATGAAAATAATTTTAGATGCGCCCGGAAAAAGATGAATATCTGCCAAACACATAATCCGACGTCACAAAAATAACTTTTTATATGCTGGAGTGGAATGGTTCCTTCTGAAGGTATTCCAATAAGCTGCACTTGCCATTTATCATTTATAACTATCTGCACATGGGATTTCCCAACCGTAAACCTGTTGATCTCAGTTGAAAATTCCCATAGCGTTACACTGCCGATAATGAGCTAAGCTATTATTGATATTCATGAGGTGATTTCCTACGGCGATTTTACATAGGGAATTCTGACTTGCTCAATAAAATCGTGAATTGCTTTTGAATGAATTCATGGGTATAAAATGTACAATGAACACAATGAAATGGTAATGGGGTCTGATGGCTTAATAGTTTGTTGACAACACAGTGATAACTGGCAAGATTCCAGGGGGAAATACTTGTTGCGCGGAAGTGTAGCTGTGGCTTAGATTTTAATAGGGATTCTAATTTCGGTCTCTAACTAAAACTTACAGTATATTGAGTACATTGACCTAATATGTATTACATAAAGGGTTCAACAGACCACTTTGTTTACGTCATTTGGTATACTTTCTTTTGTTAAACCTATAGATTCAATGCTACGTACCTCCAGATGAAACGGTGACACTTTCATGATTACTTTCCTCATATGTCGTGTCTTCTCTAGTTGTCCATGGTGTTGTTTCACTCACTTACAAAGGAAATACAAACATATATTTTAATTAAACATCAAATTTAATGTGGTATGCCTTAGACTATTTTGAGAATTACTGTAGCCGTACATGTTGTATTTACATGTAACAATGGCATTTATCTGACAAGTGTTTAGGAGTTACGAACAGCTAATGAAGTTAAATTGGGTGAATTAGCAGCGGCTTAGATTTCAAGGGATTCTACTTTCGGTCTTAACTATTAAAACTTATATTGAGTACATTGCCCTAATATCTATCACATTGACCCAATGCCACGTACCGGTGACACTTTGATGATTATTTTCCTCATTATGTCGTGTCTTCTCTAGTTGTCCATGTTGTTCCGCTCTCTTACAAAAGAAATACAACATGTTTTGATTAAAATATAACATTTCTGGGATTCTACTTTCGGTCTCTAACTGGTGATGGGGATGGTGGAGGTTCTTGATTCTTGATTCTTGATAGGTGAAATCCTTTGCAGCTGAGATCGCAGCTAAACTGGATTGTTGGCGCGTGACGTCCGTAGCCAGACGGAGAATGTGCAGTGAAGAAAAATGGTGCGCGTACTTAAATATTACTTAAAATTTTTCAAAATAAGGGTGCGCTAAAAACTGGAAGGGAATAAAAGGACGTTGCTACCATGTGGAGGCTGCATAGCCCTAATGGTATAGGCATGGACGAAGTCCTGAATATGTTGACCGAGGATGTATACATGGAGGATAGCCGCTGGTGGGAGTCTGTTCCATACATAGATCGCTCGTTGGTAGAAGGCGAATTTGTTTGCATTTATTGATGTGTGTATATTGTTTACATATTTGAGAGGGTGGTCCAATCTATTGGAGATATTTGTAGCCCTTTTAATATTGTGTGGGAAGTGAATGTTCACCAGGCCATATTGTATTTTGTATATCATGGTGGCTTGTTGAGCCAGGCGGCGAGTGTGGAGCGTATCCCATTTCAGTTTGGTGATTAATGGGGTAACAGGGGTTTGTCTCCTGTAGTCTCGGAAAACAAACCGAGCTGAACTGCGCTGTATTTTCTCGATCCTATTTATTTCGGATTTTGTTTGAGGGTTCCAGACCTCACTTGCATATTCAACTTGTGGGCAAATGAGTGTTTGGTAAGCTCTAGCTTTGACTGTTTGGGAGCAGGGAGAGAGAGTTCTCCTCAGTAGACCAAGTGAACGAATGGCTAGAGGTGATGGTGGGCGATGAGGAGGTGATGGTGAAGGTAGTGTTCGGTGGTGGTGGAGAACGTGGTGGCGGTGGAGATGGTGGTTATGGAGGAGGCTGTGGTGGATGTGGTGGTGGTGGTAGCATAGACGCCTAGTAGTATATTAATGGTAGCATGACTAGGTTTTTTTCTACATACTTGTTTTATATTTTGCTGAGTCGAGGTGGTGGAGGTGGTAGTGGTGGTGGTGGTGGTGAAGTAGGTGGAGGAGGTTGATGTGGAGGTGGTGGAGTAGGTGGTGGTTGAGGTGGTGACGGTGGAGGTGGTGGTGGAGGAGGAGGTAGTGGTGGTGGTGGTGGTGGTGGAGGAGGAGATGGATGAGAAGGAGGTTGATGTGGAGGTGGTGGAGGTGGTGGTGGCGGAGGTGGTGGTAGGCTCATGACATTTGTTACGATAATAGCTCTGAATCATTGCTACACATTTGTAGTAAATCATAAATTACATCTGTTTTACTTTTGGTATCATGCGGTCAACGCCAGAGGGAGATTTTGAACAACGGAAACGGAAAATTACCTTAAAAATAAATACATGTTTTTTCGGAGTGTTTGTATTGTATGGTTTCTTAACTCTGACTCCGTCGAGGCAACAAGTCACTCTATGCTCTAAGCTTCCACATTTCAGAGCAATTTTTTTCATATTAACCGACCAAGAATATGGGTCGTTATCAGGCTTCTCGTTAGGTAAAAATATTATGGGGCCACTGGACCCGATAATCTACCAATTCTTAAAATTATGGGGTCCAAGTACGTCAAAAATGTAATTTGCGAATTGTGACATCGGATACGGAGTGGTTAAACGGGGACTATACAGCGCTGAAATGTCCAAAAACTGTCTTCTCTATTTATTTTGTTTGTGTAGAGAAAGATATGTAAATATTTGTAAGCTTACAGTTACACATGACACACGATTAGAAATTATTGCGTTCAGATGGACGCAATGAAGAGTCTAGTTTAAAATGTACTGCGTGTTTAGCAAAAATATTGCGTCCCCAGACGCGAAAACGCAATGTAAGGGGAGACGTCAAAACTCGACCGCCCGTTGACTGCCGGTTACGGGCGGTTCCGCCCGGTTCTTTCAGGTCAAATGTTTTACTGGTATATGAATATTCGCGCATGCAACACTGAACAACCGCCGGTTTACTTAATGCTGTAATCTGACCAATTTACACTATCAATCTGTTACTTTGCGGTCATAATAGCTCTCTCTATAATCGGTCTATAAAAAAACAACATTCATAGACTTTCGGTATTGATTTTAAAAAGTTAATTGAGCTATAAACAGATTGAAAAAGCCAACCCCAGCGAAAATCAATAGCTGTATTGTACTGGTTGTCAACTGAGACTTTTAAGTCTTAAAAGAGCCCATTACTTCAAGATGTTATTGCTCACGTGTGTGACGAGGCACTTTCAACCGGTCGTGTTCACCAGAGTGTTACTATTTGACCTCATTATGTGTGTATATTATAACAGACGACACATTTTGTGAGAAACGAACGGAACCGGCCGTAACCGGCGGTTGCCGGGCGGTCGAGTTTTGACGTGATCCCTAACGAGAAGCCTGGACTCGTTATCATAGAAAAAACACCGGCAAAAGTGTAAGCCACGCACGGCTTTACCAAACACAACGTAAAGTGTTACAAGCTAAAGTTAAAGAAGAAAGTTATCTTCCCTTAGTCAACATAGCCAAACAATGTGTAATACATTTGTAAAAGTATAAACCGACAAATACAGAATTCCTCGCTCTTGGGAAAGGCCTCAATTTCATTCCAAATCCAAATAAACCAAGTAAAAGTGTTTTTATGGATGCTGCAGACGTGTTAAAAAGAACTATGCGTATTAGATTTCTTGCGTCCATAAAACGGTGGGAACCAAGACACAAATTTAGGAACCCATCTACCTGGACCCCAGGATCAGTGCCAAGTATGGCAATGGAAAACTACCTAGAAGGTATGAGAACGGAGCTAAGCAAAGTTCCGATGAAAAACGTACAACCCAACATCACTATAGCCGAGTCACGAGCTATTAAAAGACTTAAAAACAACACTAACATAGTCTTAAAGAAATTTGATAAAGGAAGAGGTATCTGTATCATGTCCAGAGAGGACTACATTAAAGAAGGTTTACGCCAACTTCAAAATAGAAAATCATATCTAAGACTAGATTATGACATGACATCCCATACGGCCGAAATGGTCAATGAATTAGTATGTGAAATGTTCAAAGCCAAGCAAATAGACAAGGCTCTGACTGATTATCTAGATCCAAAAACTAGTAATGAAACGAAAACCCCGGTTTTCTTTATGCTTCCTAAAATTCACAAGAAAGTGAAATTTTTATAGGAAGGCCAGTCATTTCTTCAGTTTCATCACCGCTAAATAGAATAGCGGAATTTTTAGACTTTTACCTACTACCAGAGGTGAAAAAATCACCAGCATATTTGAAAGATACGGCTGACACGATTAGAAAGGTTGAGAATTTGGTTCTACCAAAAGAAATATTGCTAATTTGCATAGATGTCGAAAGCATGTTTACGGCAATTCCTCAAGAGGAAGCTTATGAGATCGCAATGGAAACGCTCGCGAAAGTCGATCCACGCTCTTGCAAACCTAAAATGCCTAGTTTGGCGTTCATGAGTAAACTGATCAAATTAGTTTTATACCGCAACGCATTTCAATTCAACCAAGATTTCTTCCTTCAAACAGCTGGATGTCCAATGGGACTAAAAAGTAGCCCTAGTTTGTGCTGCTTGGTAGTTTACAACCTGTCTTTGAGATTTGGATCGAGTAATGTTAATCTGACAAAGTGTATGTTATTTGCCATTTATGATCTGCAGAGGCTGATAAGGTTTATCGCGAATCGAAAAAAAGCCATCGATTATCCTTTTCTGATGCATTGTGGGATCCAGAATGGGGCCATTTTGCCCCATTTGCGAGCCCACAATGCAACAGATAAGGATAATCAATGGCTTTTTATCGATTCGCGATAAAACTTATTAGTGGCATTCTCCTTGAGAAATGAAATCTTAACCAAATTGTATCGGCACATCATTATCATAATATTTCTTTTTCACAGTTCGTAGCTTTCATTATCCTAGCAACTGCTCGCAACTCTTTTTCAAAACCGAGAGATCAATCTTGAAAACTTTTTTTTTCTTCTCAAAATAAATCTTCAACCAAATCAAACCTCTATGTACAAACGATTAGCTAATGACAACTTTGAGTTTACAATCGGGTAAAATAAGCCAACTTAATTGTTGTGGAATTGAACAACATCTATCTTTTTAAATGGTTTTAGACCAAAGACTGCCTCTTTTGACCACCAATTTAAAATAATAAAGCTTTCAAAAGCCTAGTTGCGCTGGGATCACACTTTCACAGACTGTGCAACAACATGCGATAAATACTTCTCATTTACATGCAAATGAAGGGGGAATACTAAGAAAACGGATCTATTTGTTACCACTATTTTAAAAACACTTGTGCGCAATTATCTTACGGTAAACAATTTGATCAAACTTAAATGAGTATCCATAAAATAAGATTTGTACAGGTAACTTACTATAAGCAAACAATTTAAAAAACAGGATTAAATTGATTAAAATGTGATTTGATTGATTAGTTATTTAAGTTACTCCCGATTAAGACTAAATAAACTACACACATCGTCTCCCAAATCTTAAATGTAAAAGTCATGATATGAAAGAAATTAATTAAATGAAAAATTACCAACATTTAACTATGTAACTAACACTTCATATACCGATATCTATTATTACTTTAATTAGTCAAATAAAGTCATCATTTATTTACAAATAATCTATAACACATTAAATCATCTACCTTCATTATGCAAATTAGAGAGGTCATAACCTTTGAACTGAGTGACCACCATGGTGCATGTACATTGTATACTTACTGTCCAACTGAATGAGAGCATGGCCATTGCCCATAGTATTTGTAAATTGGCACTTATATTGTCCTGTGGTATTGTCGTTAACCTCAGGGACTTGCAGCACAGAGTAAGTGGTCTCCTCATACAGGTCCACCGCTTCTGACGGTAACTTATAGACGACGTCCACAATGTAACCAAGCTCACTAAGTGTGTGTGTGAGAGAGAGAGAGGGGGACAAATAGTTTAGAATAAAAACTTGGCCAATTAAAAACAACAACTAGTTTCTCGTCCAAACTTTTTGAAAAACGGAGGATGCAGGCACTTTTTTCTTTCTTCAAAATGGCCGATCAAAGATGGCGGAGAATATTCCACAGAGGATTTGATGCATTTGGAAAGACTTATCACATAATTCATAATAGCATCATGAGTATAGTCGGCGTCAGAGAAGTCAGGCACTTTTTTCAGTGACAACTCCGTACAGCGTAAACACGAACAGCGTCACAACAGCGTTTTCTTTGAGTGCAGTTTGATGCGTCGCGGTATCTGTAATCCGATTGGCCGCGATCGTATCTATGGGTCGTGAATGTCCCCGCCCACACGCTCATTAACTAGATCGCGTGTGTTGGCAGTTTTAAAAGTGCGAAGTATTCTGACGACGACTATAGTATTTATTCCACCTGTGCATATAGACTGCAAAAGAGAATATTTTCACGATTGAGAAAAAGTGCAGATTGTGAAAATGACTTGGATTCTCGAAAATCTCTTGAAAATGACGATGAAAATATAGAATTAAAAAAAAACCCTTTTCTTGATGCGGCAGCCAAATCGGATGCGCACGAGGATGAGAAACTACTTTATTTTGTTATTTGGCCTAATAGACAACAGATAATTAACATCATCATTTGCGCATACCATGAATATCTCAAGTGCTTACATTGTCATCGCCTTGGACCTGCAAGTGCTCGTATAGAAACATAACCACAAACAAAATATACGTCCATGTGTTTTGAACTCACCACCCAAAAAGGGTGGTGGCGTTGCATTTTTGGTGACGAATCATCCATCTCTCTCTATTAACTCAACAACTAAATGTGGTAGAGCTATGGTTGAGGTCTCATGTGAAAGCCTATTTATCTAGCTACATTGTGTTAATAAATCAGGTATTTCTATAAATGTTTGGCTGAGATATGATTGATTATGTTTTGAAAGTCAGGGGTGGTGGCGGTGGCGGCGGCGGCGGCGGCGGCGGCGGCGGCGGCGGCGCTGTGTGCAATCTCTATGGGGAATTAGGGGGGGGGGGCTGGGGTACCGCGCCATTTTGCAATATTTTGCGAAATCGATCGTGGTTATCACGTGATACGTATCGTGGAAAAATAATGTACACTGTTTTAACGAAATGCACTGTGGGATTGTGTTACCAGCCTAAAATTATAGAGGTCGCAAACCCGGTCGCAAACTTGCTTATATTGAGCCTAGCTATAACAAGCTAAAAGTGACATCTCTGAATGTATTACCAAAGTGTGAAATTGTTGGACACACTGGTAAAATGGTTTTACAACAAGTTTTGCTATCATATTATCAAACTGAACTCAAGTTTTCACTCTATATCGAGCAATAATATAATTGTTTACGCATTTTAATTGTTTAGACAAAGTTAAATAAATCAAGGATACATTTATGATAGATAAATAAATAAAAAGAAAACTATAAACGCATGGGCGGCATTTATAATTTATAAAAATTGACATAACAATGATGTTACATTAATATACCATCAAGTTTAAAAAATAGAAAAATAATGGGATTATTCGAACCCGTGATTTCCGATTGCCAACGACATGGCCAACCTACGCACGCCACAGAGATTTACGACTGTAATTGTAATAGTTTTATTATTTAACCATGTCCATTTATTTATAACGAACGGATTTTTATTGTGCCATTTTTGCCAAATGTGTGTGTTGCTCTCGCACAAAATGTGTTTGTAATTTGATTATAATTCTTATTTTTAAAAGAACGGTAATTTTTTTTGACATTTTCGAGAGAAAAAAATGGCGTAACCCTGATACGGTAAACGCCAGCAGCAGTGTGGTGTCCGCTTGGGCAAGCATACAGATGATGCTAAGCAAATCCAGCATATAAAACAAAAAGTGCTCCTAATGGGACTCGAACCCACAACCTCTCGCTCCTCAAGCGACTTTCTTTCCACTACACTAACCGTGCTAATTGAAAAGATGTAACGCAAATAATCTATTTATATCATGGGTCATGGGTTAATGCACTGTGTTAAATTCTACAATCCCGGCCGCCACTCTGTTCAAAGGCACAAAAAAGTGGACTTATTTTATGCTTTTTTTGCAATTCTGGGGTGTGTGGATCGTGTTTTTTTATCAAATTGGTTAGATATCCGTCCATTTTAGAACATCTGAAATTTAAAGTGCACCCACACACCCGGGAAAGTATGCTGCCAAGGGCATATATTTTGCACGTAAATCCAATACAAAAGTTCAGAAAATCGACCAAAATATGACGTCATGACCATTGCTTCGAGACAAAATGGCGCGGTACCCCACCCCCCCCCCCCTAATGGGGAATATAGAAAATGTTCCCAATTCTACGTTCAATTTACTATAGCTCCTCATCCCTGTATGGTACAAACATGATTTTGCTCTCATTTTATAGATTATTTTATATTCTATAAGATTCTGTTTCAACAAATGTGACAACTATTGTGCAACAATTGTAATCATGAATCGATTGCGCTGTCCTTGGCTTTTTCCCTATTCGCTACACAGTGAACTTGCCCTAATTCATCGGTTTTACATACATGACTATAACAAAAGAAATATTTAACCGATGATAGCAAAATTATACATTTTTGGAAAGCTCTCAAATAGGGGAATTCAAAAATGCCGTTTAAATCAGGATAGGGTGCATACCCAAAAAAATATACTTGTAAACTCTAATAAATATGAAATTTAAACGTGTGTGCTCATTTACTTCTCGGTATAGTATATTTCAACATGTTTACCATTAAAAACTATTATGTTCTGATGGGTAATTGCATGAGGAACTTAAATATGCACAGTAAAATTATGATTGGGATAGGTATAAAATTATTATTGAGCTTAAATCAAAATATGAAAAAAATCGATAATTTTTTAACATTCTTAATCACAACATGTTACCATCAGGTCTTATCTAAATTCCAATAGCATATTTGGATTCCTTGTGAGAGTACTGTTCAGAAAATATATTCTTTTTATGGGGTAGAACAAATAGTTATTGCGATATGCTAATTCGAATCTCAGATGGTGTAAAATGTAAAAATCTGGACATGCAACGGTAAGGGTGGCGAGTTCAAAACACACGGCCATACATAATACGTACATCGAGTACTGAACCAAGTTCTAAACATTTGCATGATTGAACAGACACAACAATTCGATTATTTAAGAGATATTACAATTTAATTATTGAACAGACATAACCCCTGATAATTGAAAAGACTTGATGAACCTATTCCAACTAAGTACAGTGTACATAAAGTAATCAGACATTAGAATGCCTTTGTGAACAAATGAGTCTATCACCCTAACCCCCGAGGCATCTTTTCCAAAGATTTTTTTTTGCAGCCAAAAAGTGAGGGGAAAAAAGCCCCCGGGGCTCGAACCCCAGACCTCTGGGTTTAGAGGCAAACGATCTACCGCTATGCCACGGGGTCAACCATACTTGGCTCAGTATACTTCGCCAAGTATATACCCTGGGGCCATTATTTTATGGGAAAACTGCCAAACCGGGTGACACAAGCACACCGCATCGTAGTAATTCGTAGTACTCAATAGTGTTAGGGTTAAGGATGGTTGGGGCGTGTGTTTGTATATTAAATTACGTCTGTTTTCAGAATATTTGTTAAATTCAATGTACTTCACATGAAATGTTAATGTGACCCCACACAAGCAAATGATACACAATGAGGGAAATATGATTGAATATTGAATTATTCATATCAATATAATATATATTTAAGTTAAGTGACATTTTGGTACCAAAATCAATGTTATATCACATCCTAACGGATTATTGAAAATCACTTAGTCGCAAAAAACAAACAAATACAACTCGTGAAGCTATGGCCATTTAAAGTGTTGGTTTTGTTAACAAATCAATGGAGTAAATGAAAATTAAGTATCTCAAAGTGTAGTTTGACTATATCTTTTCATTTGGTACAGTGACCTAGGTTAGGCTATGCAAATGATGCGCAGTGAACTGTGCATTAGTGGTGGAGTGAGGGGCTTCAATGTTTGGTCATTGACCGTATTCGTTTCACACCACGCAGACGTATTATTTCTTAGTATTATTAGCGCGGTTTTTTTCGAGTCTGAATTTCAACAACGTGATGTTCAATGCAGATGAGCAGAGAGGTGCCGCCTCATCGGAGTATCTCACTAAAACAGATGTTGGAGACTGTATAAAGTAAGCTTTTGGTGATCTTAAAGTGTATTTCGACAATAGCTTACACAAGCAGAAAGTCGAGAGTGAGAAATTACTACAAACTACATCACAGCAGGTGGCTGAGCTTAAAAGAGCTTCCGAATTGCAATTTAATCGCAAAGGGAATAAAACGCAGTACGTTTTTGTGCTAGCTATCACGATAGCTGCACTTATAGCCTGAATTCAGAATCAATATAGCAAGTACGCGTTATTTATAATGACTTCGAGTCACTTGGTTCAGGAAACCGTGACCAAATCGGTATAATTATCAAACGGGTCCAGCCAAATGACACTCTCATACGGGTATATTGGTTGAACGAGAAGTGTGACGCTTGGATGCTATTGTGTATTGCATCAGGGTCACTTACAAGCGCCGCCGAATCCATCTGTGTCCATGGCTTTGATTGGACGAGAGATGTGTTCAGTTGTTTAGCGCCCGGGGTGAAATTTTGAGATGTTGTCCGCAGTTGTTTGCCTAGCCTGTGTAAAGTATATTTACTCCGATAGGTAAACAAAGCGATAAATATCCACTAGCTTGTGGCAATGTAAGTATTTCTAAAGAAATGGAGGGGGGAAGCAAACATTATTAAGGACTGAGAATTTTAGGCAAATATAGAATAGATTAACGCTGGCCATGCGCGCGGTTATGCACACGCAAAATACAATTCACAAAATGTTTCACAAACGTATTTAATTTATTGGCTTTCATCATCATATAATTCGAATCACCATGAGAAATTAATTAACATAAGTACAAGCACGTCTAGTATTAGGTCAGTTATTCTTGAGATAAGACTTTGAAAGTTTAGAAAAGGTTTTTGCAAAATCTTTTTTATATGGCAAAACCAGGGAGGTGTAATAGGTAATATCACTCTGGTAAAACTAGCCGCATAGAAAGTGTTAAGGAAAGGCCCAGGAAAGGCTAGAAAATGGTTGACTTAATACATGATTAAGAATTCCTATTTATTATTATTATTCATTAATTGTCCACACTGTATTAAAATACAAGTCTCACTCATAAATTTAAGGTTAGGATTGCTATCGCGCTTGAAGCAAACAAACTGATGAATAAATCATCAAATTTCAAAATATATAATGCAGTTCTCATAAAATTAACTTATATAATTACTAGGTAATAAATACACTCTCAAAATAATGGGGGGGGGGGGGGGCTCAAGGAAGTAACCTTAGGAATTTTGTGAGTGCTGTAATTATTGAACTATGACTCAAATGTCTATAAAAATACATTAGGAACACACCATTAGATACTCAGGGGTGGGGGGGGGGGGGGGGGCGTTGCATGGAAGTTTAAAAAAAACCCACTTTGCCCACTATCCAGGAAAAAACAACAACTTTGCCCACCAACCAGGAAAAAACAAAAACTTTGCCCACCAACCAGGAAAAGAAAAAAAAGATGACTCACCCAACTCACCCAACTCAATGTAAAGAAAAACAGTAAAACCTAAAAAAACAAAACACTGTGCCGCCTTTGCTAAAAAAAAAAAAATTAAAAAAATTATTTCGCCTACTTCGGTGGCCAAAAAAAAAAAAATCGATCGACCCCAACTTCCATGCCCCCCTCCCCCGAAAATCAAATGGTGCGTCCCTTATGTCTGTTATTTTGTTATTCAACGAAAGCCGTTTAAAAACTATTGTACTTTTTAATTCACTATTGAGCAAATATACCTCTGACAATCTGTGTTGATTTTTACAACACTTATACCAATAAAGCCTATGGAGAGGGTGGTTCTAAAATGTTTACTCTCGTGTTTGCCAAAGATGGAGATATCGTTTATAACTGCACAAACAAATCATACTGGGTAGTTAATTTCCATTCTTTGGTAGGCTTAATGAAATAAATACAAAATTGGCGGTCGTTTTATGAGTTTTGAAGTCAATTGATTTCATGGACTGTTTGCGACATATGGGCGTAGCCAGGAGGCTTGTCATCCCGGGGGCACGAGAGTGGCGTGGGGTCCAGGGCCCACTTTACCTAAGGGCCCCGGCCCGGTAGGTCCTGGGACAAAGCCTCTGCTGCAGGTGATTAGGATTGGTATTGATTCCCCACGACGAGAAACGCCATGAAATTGGAGATAAGTATATAAAACCCTTTAACTCCCCTGAATTGTTAATTGCACCCCCCCCCCCCCCGAATGACCCTTGGTGGGTTACCTGTAGCTACGCCGCCAATGAATGCACACAACAAGATCAAATGACCGTTTCATTTCTTCCAAATTTCTTTTTAATTCACGAATTGGGCAGAGCTCCAAACTGAGAAATAGCCCAAACCCTAATTGGAGGTGATTCTTGTAAATAATTAATTTTCAGAATGTTTATAACATTAATGTGAAAGTTTCAGATTAAAATTTCAAACCAAAAAATAAAAAAATAAAAAATACAAATAAAAGTACATCGTTAGTACATTATAAGTACATCTTTAAAGGATGATATCTCAGTTTGGAGTTTTCATAAAGACTATAACTGAAAAATTATATAACTCCGCTTAAAAAAAGAGTACCATTGTTAAGCGGAAGATCTCTACTACAATAATCAAATACAAGCTCAATTTTGATATCTTGCCTAATTGTGTCTGATTTTCACATATATAGGCCTACGGACAACTACTGCAAATTTGTCTTCATATTCATTACTTGATATCATGCCCAAATTTGCCAATACGTCCACTGCCTGCTCTTGTGCCAATACTGATTACCCAATTACATGTCATTATTCTACCAAATGCTTTCCTACAAAATATCAAAGTTTTCATTTGTACTAGCACTTCCCCTTTAAAGTTTTTTTTTATTAACTCCGGTATTTACAGAATTTCACCTTGGTAGGAGAAGTGGTATCGGACGGACGATTCTAAGCTGGAAAAAAGGAGTTGCCGCTCTGAAAAAGCGAAACAAACTGATAAGATTAGCAGATAAAAGTGAAGGAGGTTCGTTCTGTATAGTTTGTTGTGTAAATAGTCTTTTATATCAATTTTTAATGTATGAGATGTTTATAAGTATAATATTACGAATCATCACATGGTGTTATCTTGTTTTCCGATGTTTATCGGACAATAGCTGCTATGCTTGAGACCAGCTGTGTCGGTTTTTCATCTTAAGCCGGATTATTTATTTCGTTGAATACCTGGAGATGTTATGTCATTGATACGCCGTACTATCGATTACAAATAATGTCTGTACAATCTCTTGTATTCACACACTTGATTGTATAGTGCCATCATCATAATAATTATACATGTGTCTTGGTACAGGCATATATATTGATTGTGATATGTTTACATATTATATAGGCTTGTGTTGATAATTTTTGACAACATGTGTAATGATGCGTATTTCTTAGTTGTTTTTGTTGACATACAGGGTGGGCAGTAGTGGATGAGTACTTGAGTGATGATCTTGTAAGCGACTCAGATGAGGCAAACCATACAAGACGGTAGCAGGGGTCTGATCGCAAAGCTAATGCTTCTGACGAGTGTTCGTGGCCCTGGGAGCTTCAATAGATAGCCTACCCAGCTCGGTCTAGTTACGGTGGAACCCAAACTTTGGGACAGGTCCGAATCCTACAGACATCTGTCAGTTTTGGATGTGGCAAACTGGGACATTGGAGTAGTACATGCAGAGTTGCCAGAACCTTTAATAAAGAAGGTGGTACCCAGCAGTAGCAGGGGTGAGAATCTCACTGTTCACTTAATATTATTGATTATCGATTAAACTTAATGTTGAGTTGACTGTGTTTTGTTTTGTATGTTACCACGTTGAGTGGGATAATGATGATGCATGTTCAGCATAATTGGGTCATACTTGACATAACATTTTCAGATCTCAGGGTTTCTTTAGCCAACATTTATGGTCCAAATCAAGACGACCCAAGTTTCTACAAAAATATCATGGAGGAAATTGAGAGCTACAATAACGCACACAGCATTATCTGCGGGGACTTTAACTTAGTCCAGCAACCAAATATGGATACGATGAACTACAATAGTGTAGGCAATCCCAAGGCAAGGAAAGAAGTTCTTAATATGATGAATATTCACGATTTAATTGATCCATGGAGGGAGAATAACCCTACAGCCCGGAGATACACATGGCGTCAACCCACCCCCTTTAAACAAGGGCGACTGGACTTCTTTCTCCTTTCACACGAGATGTTCTCAATGGTAGACAATACTGATATCGTGCCTGGCTATAGGTCTGACCACTCGATTCCAACAGTTACTTTCGCTAAGCAAACGCCTCATAGAGGTAGAGGTTATTGGAAGTTCAACAATTCTTTACTTAAGGACTCAAAGTACATCCAGGTAGTGAAAGATGCTATTGGCGAAATTGTCAAACAGTATGCTGCGAGCCCATACTTAAGAGATAACATGAAAAATATCCCGGGCAAAGAGGTGCAATTCAACATCAACGATCAACTTCTACTGGATATGATCTTGGTTGACATTAGAGGCAAGACTATTCCGTATGGTGCAAGTATGAAAAGGAAAAGAGAGAAGGAGATCAAATCACTTGAAGCTGAGATTAGCCGAATTGATCACACGCTTGATCTAAATCCTACACATACGACGGCAGACACGCTTATGGAAGATCTCAAATCGGCCAACAAAAAGTTACAAGAGTTAAGAGATGTCCACATGGAAGGGGTTAAAATCCGCGCCAGAGTGCAGAATCTTGAATTTGGCGAAAAACCGTCCAAATACTTTCTTAATCTTGAAAAGAAAAACTATGTCAACAAGTCGATCAATTTTCTTGAAAAACAAAATGGTATTAAAACTAACAGCCAGAAAGAAATACTGGATGAAGCCAAGATGTTCTACGAGAACTTATACAGTGATAAGGAAAAGCAAATCGACACGTCGTTGCTCGATACGATTCCAAACATACCCACATTGTCGGAAGACGAATCCAGCCAAATTGATGGTGTCCTTGAATATGATGAAGTTCTCAATGCGCTTAAGTCGATGCAAAATAACAAAACACCAGGTCCGGATGGTTTCACGGTTGAATTCTTCAAGTTTTTCTGGAAAGATCTTTCGTCATTCATCATTCGTGCGCTGAACAGTGCATTTGATAGGGGATCTTTTTCTCATTTTCAAAACTTAGGTGTTATTACGCTTCTTCCGAAAGGTAATAAGCCGCGTCAACACCTAAAAAATTGGAGACCAATCTCTTTACTTAACTCAATTTACAAACTCGCTTCAATGTGCATTGCTAACAGAGTTAAGGGTGTTCTCCCAAAGCTTATTGAGGACGATCAAAATGGTTTTATGGCTGGTCGTTTATCGGTGAAAACATTAGAATTGTTTATGATATCATTTTTCACGCTGAAGAGAAATCAATACCTGGGATGCTGCTTCTTATAGACTTTGAAAAGGCTTTCGATACTGTCTCTCATAGTTTCATTTTCAAAATTCTTAAGCGTCATGGCTTTGGTACTTCAATTCAGAAATGGATTAGACTTTTCTATAACAATGCTGAATCTAGCCTACTTATTAACGGCAATATGTCTGATAGATTCTTTGTCAACCGGGGTTGCCGTCAAGGCGATCCTCTCTCGCCTTACCTTTTTCTACTGTGTGCTGAAGTACTTGCGACGATGGCTAGAAACAACCATGATATGAAGGGCATTGTTATTGATAACAAGGAGTTTAAAATCACACAATACGCCGATGATACCACATTTATTCTTGACGGTAGTGAGAGGTCGCTTGTAGAAACCTTAAATGTTCTTGATCAATTTGCGGTTATGTCTGGGTTACGTATAAATAGCAATAAAACGAATGTTGTTTGGATAGGCTCTAAGCGGAAGGAGCTGCCTTTAAGTACCTGTAGTCATCTCAACTGGGTTAGGAATAGATTCTCCATGCTCGGTGTTGATTTCAGTCTTGATCTGCATGAAATGCCAGCATTAAACTACTCTAGTATTGTTGAAGATATTCGCAAATCGATGAAACAATGGTCGAAGAGATACTTGACAGTTCTGGGTAGAATAGCAGTGGTTAAGTCCCTCTTTATCTCGAGATTCAGTCATCTGGTTCTGGCCATTCCCAATCCTGATTGCAACTTGATACATGAGCTTAACAATATGTTTTTTAATTTTATTTGGAAAGGCAAGACGGATAGGATTGGCAGGGACCAGATGTGTGGCGATTTTGACGAAGGGGGTACAAAAATGATCCAAGTTGGTATATTTTTCAACGCTCTGAAAATATCATGGATTAGACGTCTTCTAAGGGCGGGTAGTTCCAATAAAGCTGTTATCATGTTTCTGTATTTCTCACAGCTGAAGGACATGGATAACTTTATCTGTGGCACCTGTAGGTGGACCAATTCTATTAATAAGATGGGCAATATTTTCTGGAAGGAAGTTCTTCTTGCCTGGAATTCGTTTCAGCAACACATGAAGCTAAACGATTGCAGCGAAGTTCTACGGTCATGTATCTGGAACAATCCCCAGATTAATATTGGTGGTAATATTGTTTTCTATTCCAGTTGGGTTCAAAATGGCATTCTCTATATTAATGATCTCATGGACCCAGAGGGAGGATTTTACTCTTTGGAAGCACTCAGGAGAAAATATGTTAATCTTAGAACTAACTTTCTTGAGTACCATGGGCTAATACGTACTATTACTGAGAGTTTTAGAAAAGTGTCATTGTTTACTAATGCTAAGCCGGTTGCAAAACCATTTATTCCTATAAACATTGATATTCTATTGAAAGACAAAAAGGGCTGTAGGCGTATCTACAAAATTCTGTTACCCAATTTCAAAAATAAAGCCAAGCTAAAATGGTCGCAACAACTTCAGTACATTGACGATAACAAATGGAAAACTATCTGCAGCGCGCCATTTGAATGTACTGGGGATATCAAGCTAAGATGGTTTCAGTTTCGAATAACCCAGCGTATCCTGAGCACAAACTACTTCCTTAAGATGATAAAGGTTTCCAGCGAAGATCGATGTTCTTTTTGCTATCAGGTCCAGGAAACAATTTATCATATATTCTGTATGTGCCCTATTACTAATACCATCTGGAGAAAACTCGAGGAATGGATACTATGCAAATGTAAAATTAAGGTTTCGCTGTGCGATAATGACATTCTCTTTGGCAAATTCCCCATAAGGAAACATACTGGTCTCAATAACATCTTGTTGATTGCGAAATTTGCTGTATACAGAAATAGGTGCAATGGTTCAAAACCGTCATTTCAAAATATCCTACATGATATCATTAAGTACCATAACACGGAAAAACACATGTGGAAAAAATCTCTTAAGAATACTCTCTACCTAAAAAAATGGGACGTTTTCCACATGCTTTTTGTATAATTGAATTATATTATATTTTGTAATTTAGTGTATGTTTTAGTACGTCATTCTGTATTTATGCATAATAACCATATTCATGCAATATATAGAGTTCTTATTGATGCTACTCTAACAGTTATCCACATACATTGTGTATTTTAATTGATGTGTAATCATATATTTATTGTATATTTGATTTGTCATAGCAGATGAAAAAAATAAAAAGAGAAAAAAAATAAATAAAAAAAATAAATAAAAATAATGTGTTATGTTTAATGATAAATATGATAACTGGTATCGGATATTGTTCCCTCGAGCCTGAGTGCTTTCATAGTTGTTTTATTTACATACAACATGAAGTGACGGTTGTTATGTGTGTTTTATACGTGCTCTGGTGGTATCTCATAAAGCAGACGATAAGACTGATATGAATCATATGGAACAGAACTCGGGTTACGACAATAATAACTATATTGATAATTATTTTGAATCTTCTTCTTCTCGTGTCCACGGCACGCAGGATCAGATGGTCCTTGTGCGTGGTGGTGACAGGATTAGTTCAGCTTGTACAGGCTTGTACAAGCTTTATCCCTGGCCGCGTGTACGAATACGGACGCTCCTGTCATGACCTAGAACTGATGTACAGACACAGACCGGGATGATCCCCTACTCTTTACGAAGGAGTCTGTGACCTTTTAACGTGCTCGGGGATAGCTCTTCCGATACACGGGACCAACATTTCTACGTACCTTCCGAAGCACGATGCGCCATGAAACATGCCACCTTCAGTCTGCACGGTCTGAAGGAGGCATGGGGGACGAGGCTGTGTTGGTGTATCGTTTTTGAACTCTCACTCATAAACGATCCACCAACAGAACTACGGTGCACAGCAGTGTACGACGCTCTAACCGACTGCGCCACCTCGCTCCCCTATTTTGAATATGAGCAAGGGATAACTAGTCCTGTTCTCAGAGGCAGACTTATATCTGCTTTACTTTTCTGGAGGAGTATTGTGCTAACTCTGTAGTTGTTGATACTATAGAAAATGGTTACAAACTTCCATTCATTGAAACGCCTTCCACAGCGGTGTTCACGATCAATAAGTCAGCTTACAATTTTAAGGACTTTGTTTCTAGTGCTATTTTAGAATTAGTTGACAAATCTGTTGTTAATGAGTGTTTGTATATTCCTTTTGTTGTTAACCCACTTTCTGTTCCAGTTCAAGGCAATGGCAAACTTAGATTAATTTTAGATCTG
Organism: Ophiura sarsii; assembly: GCA_035610835.1. Classification (NCBI taxonomy): domain Eukaryota; kingdom Metazoa; phylum Echinodermata; class Ophiuroidea; order Amphilepidida; family Ophiuridae; genus Ophiura; species Ophiura sarsii. The sequence goes on from CM069444.1 coordinate 52,369,699, forward strand.
AGATATATTAACCATTCTCTTTGGAAAGACAAGATTAAGTTCGAAGACTGGAACCTAGCATTGGCATATTTCCGTAAAGGAGATTATGTGTTTAGTTACGACCTGAAGTCAGGTTATCATCATATAGAAATATTTCCTGAACATACCAAATTTCTTGGATTTTCATGGGTGTTTAATGGTGTAGTCAAGTATTTTACTTTCCAATGCCTCCCATTTGGATTGGCGACTGCGCCTTACATTTTCACCAAGTGTTAGAGGCCTCTATTATAGCATTGGCGCAGTATGGGTTTCTTCATGGTGTTGTATATCGACGATGGATGGTGTAGAACGAGTTCAGAGGCAGAATGTAGCAGAGTCGCAAGTATTGTTAAAAAAGACCTTATTGATTCAGGTTTTGTACCCAATGTTGAGAAGTCTCATTGGGATCCTACACAGTTGATTGATTGGTTGGGTATTACATGGAATGCTCGCGAAGGCGCAATATATGTGATACAGAGACGAATATTTGATATACAATAGTGTTTAGACGAATTGTTTACCCTGAACAACTCCCAGGAAGGTAGCCGCTTTAGCCGGTAAGATAATCTCTACTATTCCAGTAGTAGATTGCTCAACTGATAACAAGGTTTATGTATCAAGACATTTTGCAACGAGTAAAATGGGATAAGGTGTTAAGAGTCAGTGATGATAGTAAAATGGTTGAAGAGTTGTTTTTCTGGAAAAACAACCTAGTACAGCTTAATAAACGTTTTCTTTTCAATTATTCTGTTCCGCAGCTTTTGGTATATTCAGACGCTAGTCAAACTGGTTGTGGAGCTTGGACGGTTGAGTTTGGGAACACGATGAAATTTAACAAGACTTGGAATAGTGAGGAACAATTGGAAAGTTCAACATGGCGTGAGTTAAAGGGTGTATCCTTAGCTATTCAAGCTTTTTCGCCACAATTAAGTACCAAGAGTGTACGAGTTTTGTCTGATAACAAAGATGTAATAGCCATCGTTTCCAAAGGTAGTAGAGTGCCTGAATTACACAACCTCAGCGTGAGTTTGTTTGAGTTCTGTAAATTACATAACATCTCATTAGATGTACAATGGATTCCGAGAAATCAAAACCAAGTCGCAGAATAAAATTAGCCGTGAGATCGATTTTGATGATTGGGGTGTTTCGAATACCTTTTTCAATTTATTTCCAAATTCATGAAATTGTGGGGCCATATTCTGTAGGTTGATTTGCAGACGATATGCCAATCTAATCTTGTCGCGCGCGATCTCGCTGTGACCATGCTGTGACCATCATACGCCAACATAAACCGCTGTAACCATAAGGACTTGAAACAGTCGTAATTGGTATTATGCAACACATGCACGTGCGTTCTGGCCGGAACACGAGGTCGTTTCATGACAAGGGTCACTGGTAGATCTCATTATATTGTGGGAACAAATAAAATGTCTCAAGAGATATACTGGACAGATTTTGGACCATTGACAGTACTTATTGTTCTATTGCATGTCCATATAAATTATTTAACCTACGTTTTTAGGTATTTTGTTATACCTATATGCACAAAGAGTAATAAAATGCGTGATAAATAAATGAATAGTATTCATAACTACCCTACTCAACATAATGGAATCAGCCGTATAACGACCCATTTATCGCAATCGAGCCGTACAGTTGTGGAATGTTGTTTACGAATTTCCCGAAGGAGGAGGAGTATCTAAGGCCAAATAAAATAATAAATAGTTTCTATTCCTAACTTTTGGAATACACGAATATAATAAGGGCAGTTTTAAATGAAAAAAATGCGAAATATGCAATGCGAAACAGTTATTGATATTGAGATCCACTGAGTATTTATACTTGTTCAAACTTTTACCTCACACAATTTTCGGTATACTCAATTTTCCCTTATACACAAACTCTCCACAAATAGCCTACTTATGATACGATTTGCAAAGCTATAGGATATGTTTATAAGCTTTTAAACTTCTCAAACATTTTATTTTTAAAGTTATGACTGAAAGTTTGCAAAATAAAGATAATATTGCAAGATCTTCAAAAAAGGAAACGGGAAGGGACGTGAAACATGTTTTTATTTTTTTTATTTGGTCTAATGATAATTGGTTTTTAGTTGTATGCAAACCCAACTAAAATGTGCTATACAAATGTAGTAATCTGCTATTGCCTACCAAATACAAAAAAAGGGAAACAGAACATCTAAACCAAAGATTTTCAAGTCTAAACAAACAGAAAAATATGTTATTTTATATGGTTAAATTACGTAAGGGGTTATTTTCGCACGCTTAATTTTTCACGCATTGCAGCTTTTCAAGAGCTTTGTATGTTTTTGGTTTTGTTATTTTGTGTAGCTTCATCACAACATGATCACACATACTCAGACTTATACGCAAAATAAATATATTCACGTGTTATTATTATCGCAGTAGTTGGTTCGATCGCGAAATAAATGTAGCCACCAAATTTTCAAAATTTACATTGGCCCGGTCGTCCAGTCGAGACACTTCACGCTGTGAAACTACACCGTTCACCTAAAAACACATGTTGTACATGCACTCAATTTTGACCACTCTGAGTGTAATTTGAACTCGTCAGTGATTGGTTCAGTGCTAAACAGCACTCAGATTCTTTGTATTATATTGAATTACCAATTACAACTGTTCCAAGGCGCTCTGCCCGAGCCGCGGGCAGCTTCACTGCTTCGCTTCGTTGCTGCTTCGCTGCTGCACTAGCCGCTCCGCGGCTGTCTGTGTGCAGAGTAGAGCTATCAGTCGCCAGTCGGCTGCCTGTGTGTGTAGAGTAGTATAGTCGCTGGACTGTGACAATTTTTGGCGGTGAGGTGGAATGGGGTGTGGTGAGATGAGGGGAGGGTGAGTAGTGAGGGGGTAGGATGGAGGTGGGGGAGGATAGAGTCGCCTTGAACCAAGGCTATATTCTGTAGGTTGATTTGCAGACGATTCTAACGCAAAACTAGTTAGGTTTAATTCCAAATACTGGTGCACAGGTACAGAATCAGTTGATGCTTTCTCTTGTGATTGGAGTGGCGAGAACAATTGGGTTGTGGCCAACCATAGTTTATTTAGGTATATGGTTTCACATGTAATACGATTTTCTGACACTGACGGTATTTTTGTGCATAGGCGTTATACAAAATCCATTTTTGGATCCAAGTTGCTCATAAGTGCTATTCTTTGCATATGGTTGGAGGGCTAAGATTTTGTGTGTGTTGAGATAGATTTTTTATGATCATGGCCACTGGGCTAGAGATAAGGGTAAGGCCACTGGGCCATATGTAACGGTGAGACCGTTGACTATCCCTAAATTTGGCGAGACCAAAACGAGCCTGAAGGCTACAGTGCTTGATACACTGTTTGATCACAGAACCATGTTTGAGATTAACCAGTTGGTTAGTGATTCTTTGAGAATATTATAAGAATACTGGTATAATTTGATAACATTTACATTTAATGTTATTATTGCACTTGCAGATGGAAACAACCCGATGATAGTTAGAAAGTTACACTAAATTTGGCGAGACCAAAACGAGCCTGAAGGCTACAGTGCTTGATACACTGTTTGATCACAGAATCATGTTTGAGATTAACCAGTTGGTTAGTGATTCTTTGAGAATATTATAAGAATACTGGTATAATTTGATAACATTTATATTTAATGTTATTATTGCACTTGCAGATGGAAACAACCCGATGATAGTTAGAAAGTTACACTAAATTTGGCGAGACCAAAACGAGCCTGAAGGCTACAGTGCGTGATACACTGTTTGATCACAGAATCATGTTTGACTTTAAACAGTTGGTTAGTGATTCTTTGAGAATATTATAAGAATACTGGTATGAGATAATTTGATAACATTTATATTTAATGTTATTATTGCACTTGCAGATGGAAACAACCCGATGATAGTTATACAGTTACTATGATGACAGTTTTAGAAGCATCGAGAGCTGAGAGTACAACTGATAAATATAATAGAATGCTCTCCTATTGGGAGAAGTGGGCTCATGATAATGGTATGTCTCCTGTTTTGGCCAGTGCTGAAGATATTGCTAGTTATCTTATCTTTCTTTATAATGGCAAAGCCCCATTATCTAGGATACAGTCTATATTGTACGCTATCAAGTGGCGTCTGGACTGTCTGCCTAATGTTACTGTGAACCCATGTGACTCTAAATTTCTCTCCAATCTTCTGCTCGGTCTTAAGAAAATACTGGCTAAACCTATTGGTAAGAAAGAGCCTGTTTCGCCAGAGATTATTAGACTTTGTTATTGGAGATAACTTGAAGAACCTTCGTATTATGTACTATGATATTATTAGCATATGCAGGTTTTCTTAGATTTAATGAGCTTAATTTTATGAAATCAGATAATTCTTACAGGCTTAGAGAAGGGCAGCTTTCCTACACGAGCTGTTTAGAAATCTTTAAAGATGCATTGGCTACGGTTGGTGCTAACCCTAAGAGTTTTGGGTTACCTAGTCTAGCAGGTGGGGCAACCGCTGCAGCCAATTATGGTGTTCCTGACCGGCTTTTTAAGAAGCATGGGCGATGGCGGTCCGAAACGGCGAAGGATGGGTATGTGAAGGATTCCATGCAAAGTAGACTTGCAGTCTCACTTAACTTAGGTCTGTAAGATATTTGTAGCTATTTAGTTTTCAGCCAGTCTGTTTTGTAAATATAAGAAATAAATTATCGATGCTGATAATCATGATAATTGCATGATAAATGATACAACATTGTTGCATTCCCGTTCTTTAATGCTTGATATAGGGGAGGACAGTCTGTCCACATGCGTGTCAACGAAGATCGGCGCTCCCCGGATTCAAGTGTATTATATGCGTTTTCTTGCAGGGGCCTAGGGTAAGGTAGAAATTGAAAATGATTTCTTCCCGTTTGAGTGCAACGTATTAGGGAAGAAATATCTTTTCATTTGGTACAGTGACCTAGGTTAGGCTATGCAAATGATGCGCAGTGAACTGTGCATTAGTGGTGGAGTGAGGGGCTTCAATGTTTGGTCATTGACCGTATTCGTTTCACACCACGCATACGTATTATTTACTGTGTGAATGCTTTAATTATCAATATGAATTGATATGCATGCAATAATAGAACAAATTCAATTTAATTAAATCTTACAACTTTCATCTTACATTTTTCATCGTTATATCTTACATCTTTCCGGTCATGTTGCGCCTTTATTCTTATACAGCCATCAAAAAAGTAACTATGCAGGTGGTAAGTGGACTTTTAACTCTAAAAATATATATTCTTCCTAAAAATATTGAATTGTAAAGTTGTTGAGAAATTTATGTTCTTCAATATGAGATATTGCACGCTATGATCGATTGAATATTGAAGAAGTAACAATCCAAAATGTAAGGTAAAATCACAATTTCATGTTCACATATTACATTTCATCACGGGGGAGAGTATGACAGGTAGTGTGTGTGTGGCGTATTGATCCATCGGAACAATACGGCTGACTGTCCAACCTGCGCATGCATCCCCAATTGCACTACCGGTAATCGATAAGGTACCCGTAGATGGGTCGGCGTGTAGAAAATAAAAATGTGAAAAAGTAAAAATCGGGGTTCAACTTACATTTAGGAGTGTCACTTCCTTTAATCACCCGATCATAGCGTGCAATATTTCATTTTAAAGACGACTAATGTTTAAACAATTTTATTGTTTAATATGTTTAGGTAAGATATATAATAGGCCTATGTTTGGAGTTAGAAGTCCATTTGTTGCCTGTGTGGTTGCTTTTTTTATGACTGTATTTTAATCCATAGTGAAATGGTGCATCATAATCAATATTTCAATGCATTTGACATGGTGATTCCAAATATGATGCAATTCAATAGTTTTGACATTTTAGAATCATTTTGTGAAATTTGGGCAATAAAACCAATCGAAATCCATACACCCAACCAAAACAGTACGCAAACCGTACACTATAGCAATTGCTGGTCGAGCCTACTCGGCCAGTGTGATTGGTGGTTTTCGAATCCGGTTTTGAACTTTCATTGTTTTTTATTCTTTAACAATTACGAAATTAGCTTTATTATTCAACAAAGACAGCCGATTTCTAATGCTTTTAATAAAAGAAAAACATGTTTTTCTGGAACAACACATGTTTTTGTAAACAGATATGCCGTAATGTGTTCTATTAGTAAAACAGGTCGGGGTGAGTGCAAAAGCGTTCTGCCACACTGCTCCCACACACCCTTTGCGCCATTATTAATTCACGATTTTGTCCGAAGGAAATATTGTTGTTATGAATTACTGTTACTGTATTCATTCATTTGATAATAAAAAGTTCATAGCTTATCATATAAAAAAATAATAATAAAAAAAAAAATAAAATAAAATAAAAAAAATAATAGAACATTAATAGAACATTAATTTTCAGCTTCATGAAGGATCGCGATAAACAGCATTCCGTATCCTTTGATTGATAACAAAGCTTTTATTAGCAGGAAGCTGTAAAAGAACGGCCTTCAGAAGGCAACAAGTAAGAAGAGGGAAGGAGAAGATGAAGAAGATGAAGAAGCGTGAAGAATGAAGATAAACCGAGGTGATGTTTAAACTATTCTATTAGAATCCTGGCAAGGTAAGCCACTCTTTTTGATATCAGGCCTAACATAATCAGGCCTTCATGATTAAGTTATTAGCCCCTCCCCTCTGACATAGGGGAGGACAGTCTGTCCACATGCGTGTCAACGAAGATCGGCGCTCCCCGGATTCAAGTGTATTATATGTGTTTTCTTGCAGGGGCCTAGGGTAATACACCTATCAGTTGTAAGACGCACTATACGACCCCCGGGAGTGGTGCGTCACTTTACCGAGGTGCGTCAACTTCTCATGTACCATGACGCACCCTGTGTCAAGAAAAACGACGGACCATTGCCATCCAAATACGCACCCTCAGTCAACTATCAGCCCATTCGCACCCATGTAAAGTGACGGACCTTTACGCACCCTCCGTCATTTTTTTGACGGACCAAAGGCTCCCACTGACGTACCCTCCGTCAAGAATTAGTGGTAAACGACGCACCTCTCCCGGGGGTCGTATAGTGCGTCTTACAACTGATAGGTGTATAAGGTAGAAATTGAAAATGATTTCTTCCCGTTTGAGTGCAACGTATTAGGGAAGAACTATATTTCTGTGAATTAGATAGAGCCTCTGGTTGGATACAAGATATCAAAGAACAGACATAAGACTTTTTATGAATTTGACTTATTATGCCCTTGTCCCACATTTTTGCTCTTACATCAAATTGGCTACAGCCGCATTGTGCCTCATTTACTCATGTTGGGTCACAGATGATTCCAATGCCCATAAGATAACCATAGGGATCTGTGTGATAGCCATGTGAAAGCGGTAAGATACCCATGTGAAAGCCATCTTGTACCAATGAGACATCTTATTAATATATTTATGGATGCCTCGTTTAGAAAATGAACAACATTGTAAATGTCAAACACACGCACATGATAGCCGTAGACTGTAACAACTTGATTCAATGACTGCGTCCGAGTCAGTTAATTCTAGGACACCATTCTTGAACCATGTGAGCAGAAAGAGCTAGTGTGGACACTTGAGGGATTAAACCTGCCATACCATGATATTTTGAAAATGACTTTGGCATGGGAGTAAGGGATTTGAAATGAGTTTTTAAAAAAAATCCTAAACCCCATTTTAGTATGAAAAATAAAGGGTTATTTTGGATTTTTATTTCAATGCACCAAAATGGGAGGACATTACCAAACATGTAAAAAAAATTAAACACTTTTTGAAATACCACGACCAAGAGTATATCTCCCAGCGCATGCATGCCAGTGCAAACCTATAGTGAGCGCAGTACACTGCGCAAACGTGAAGCTGATAGTTGTGGCTTGCCTATGCGGGCCGGCGGTTTGCATGTGCGGAGGTCCCTGGATTAATTCCTAGGCAGGGAGCGACAATTTTTCCCCTCTCCTCATTTTTGCTCACCAGAGCAGTGCATGGATCACACACAGTACTTACTAAACAGTTACCTTTCGCTAAATTCATAAAAGTAATGATGGTATTTGACTCAAGTAATGATATCTTGTGAACCAATGATATACCCCATGTGATACGCACAAGAGAGCCATGTGACATCCATGAGTGACCCATGACCCACCCCATGTGATACGCACAATATAGCCATGTGACATCCATGAGTGACCCATGACCCACCCCATGTGATACGCACAAGAGAGCCATGTGACATCCATGAGTGACCCATGACCCACCCCATGTGATACGCACAATATATCCATGTGACATCCATGACCCACCCCACATGATATGCAGAAGATAGCCATGTGACACCCATGGCCCATCCCATTTGATCCCCATGAGGTAGCCATGTCCTTAAACAGTGCCACATACCTTGTATCAACATCTTCAAATGACCATACCACATCACTTGATGATGACCTCGGATACGACATGGATTTGCATGTTAGTGATGTAGGTTTTCCTTCTGGTGCCCTCACCACAGGATTCTCTTCTACGATGGCCTCCACTGTTGGAGCATCTATAGGGGGTAAAAATAAGAGTATCTTATGTAGAAAGTGTTGTATCATAACAGTCTCCATGCATGTGGAGAATTTCATAGTGAGTCATGTCGCAAATATTGCCCAATTTAAGGGCTTCGCAAATAAATGTTTAAGTAAAAATATGAAGAATATATTATATACTAATACTATATCATTCTCATATGTTTGCCTTTGAATAAGGGGTGTAACATAACCAGTTGTCTCATATCCGATTGTTGATTCATTGTTCTTTGTCATCTTACAAGGTTCATTGTAACAAATGTTACTATGATCAGTGACAAAATCATATTTAAAACCTGTCAAGATAATCTTAGACATCAATATGCAGACCTGCCAACCTTTTTTATAGACAGTAAGAAAGAGGGACACCCCAGGCCCAGCCAGGGTCAAGAGGCTACTCAAAGTTAATGAAATTGGACCCCTTGCACACAACCTGGAAAATTATCATGATGGACACTTTAATATAGTTTCGTAATCAATAGTCATCTCAAGTAAGAAAATAACATATTATTGAAGGGAAACTTTTCTTTGTAATTGACAATAAACATAAAATCAATTGCTTTTACAACTAATTTGATGTAACTAGAATTGTTGGAAATAGGGACTGTCCCTATTCTTGTGTTTTCCCAAGTAAGAGGGACAGTCACTCCTATAGAGACAGATAGCAGGCCAGCCCTGTCTCCTGTAATCTGGAAAAACCTAGTAAGTCAAAGAGGGACAGTCCCTCCTATAGAGACAGATAGCAGGCCTGTCTCCTGTAATCTGGAAAAACCTAGTAAGTCAAAGAGAACAGTCCCTCCTATAGAGACAGATAGCAGGCCTGTCTCCTGTAATCTGGAAAAACCTAGTAAGTCAACATTTTGGTGAAAATGGAGGGGGGGGGGGGGGGGGGGAAGGGCATAGCTCTATTTTTTTTATAAACAAAATGAATTACAAAAATCACATAACATAGCTATATTCCCAAATGTATGTAAGACAGACCGTCTTCTTTTTTTGGCCTAAGGATACAGACATACACCAGTATTTGCAAACATACAGAGACAGTCGTTGCACAGTCTCTGTTCTGAACATTTCAGGCGCAACAAAACAAAAAATTGAATATATTGAAAAAGATACTTACAATCCATACGAATGTATGTCTTTTTTTTGGCAGAGGCGTCATCACTTGGAACGCCGTTACTTGCGATGCACTCATACTCTCCTCTATCTTGCACGGCAATTGATGTGATTTCTAAGTTGATACCCTTTTTATAACTTCCTTCAATTCCATTTGGTAGTTGTGTAGTCGGTCTCACGTGGCGCCAGCGTATTTTGGGTCGTGGGCTGCCTTCAGCGATACATTCTAAGCTGACTGGATCCCCTGCACTGGCTGTTTGTAAACTGGTGATTGAGGTTATAATTGGTGCAGCTGTATTTGAAAGGAAATAAAGTGGTTATTAGAGATCATACAGGGATCATGATGATATGTGATCATGCGATCAAGCAAAATGAGTCGGAAGTCATTGATTTTTAGATATAATCAAACAACCAGGGCTCAAAATACAAGGGGCCGAAGGGCGATTAGCCCCCAGTTTTCACAAAATAGCTCCCTGAGAAAATGTTGGCCTATGGTAAAATGTACTGAAGGGGCGATTTTTGTCAGAATTTGCTCAAAATAGCCCCCATAGCACAAAAAGTATTTTAACCCCTGCAAACAACGGATAGAATAAAGAGTCTTTGGATTGGGATTTTCTGCAAAATGTAGCTTTATTATGAATACAAGTTAAAAACTGAATTCATACACTCTTTACGAACCAAAAAATCAGACAACTAAAATAAGCGGAGTGTATTGAAAGTGTCTAATTCCTGCGAGTGATATAAATAGTAAATACATCTTAAAAGATGGATTTATTTGTAATTAAAGAGATTAAAAGTATGCACAAAATTGCAAATTTTGATTTGTATTGTTGTGTATGAATTAGATCAATACATAAAACTGAAGACAAATCAATGCACTTGCACAAATGTTGATAAGCTCACAATTTGCACTCCCCTTATTAAGCCTACCCCCTATGGGGGTCATGCCATTTTTCACACATCAACATCATCATGCGTACATTTTTGTTTAGGAGGTATGAACCGAAGATCCAAAAGGGAAAACAGGCAAAAGCCAGTATCAAATGTAGGTTCATTAGCACATAAATCCTGTCCTTGTTGAGCGCAACTTGTATATATGTGCTTGGTCACAACTGAGATTTGAACCCTAGACCTAACACTCTAATAATTAGACAAGATGTCTATAATTTGTCGTGCTCAGCTTTGTATAATACACACAATTAGGCCAACAACAAAAAATGTTTGATTGTCCATAGATCACTTTTAAAAGTTGGATAGGTCGGTCGGGAAAATTCTTTTTTCTTCTTCTCACTTGCCCTTTTTTCAGGTACCAAAAGTAAAATGATATGTACTTGTCGTGGTAACCAACAAGGAAACAAAATCTTTAATATTTTGGTGAGTATTTCTATTTTCTCAACACTTTAAAAAAAATTAAAAAATTAAAATTTTGATTTACGACTAAATTGTAAACAAATGACATTTTTAATATTTTAAAAAAAATTCAAAAAAGAAAATAAATGTTGGTCGGAATGATTATGAGGGTCAGGCGGACAAGGACAATCAAACAATTATTTGTTGTTGGCCTGATAGACGTCTTGTTAGACAATATATTTTAATGTTGAACTATACGATGAATTGAATTATATAGACATATAGACCAATTGGTACGATAAAATGTAAATCTTTCACTTGTGTTGTGCGTGGCCGGTCAACTGGTGATTGAATCCCATCTCTATGTGATTGGCACAAATGAGGATTTTAAAAACCATGCTGTTATCTATAGCGAGGCCATGTATGGAATTTACATCAAAACAGCGTTTTATGGCATAACCACTAGCCTGCCTATTATGGAAATTGGAGAATTTGTGACCGGCCAATAACTAAATCGCTGGGATTAAAGTGATTAGGGATACTTACTTGTTACAAATAGTGTCATCTTCACTATGCCCCCAGCCTGGCAAGTATAAACACCCTCATCTTTCAGAGTCAAATTATAAAGTCCTAACACAAAGTCAGTCCCATCGTCTGTCTCAATTGTATCTATTGAGTACTTATTAGTGTTGGTGGTAAGCAGATCTTGTCCAAATGATATCCCCGTTATATTTGGTGTAGCGCACAACCAGAGTACAGAAGAGAGGAGATCATCGCCGATGACCTTACATGCAATCTTTAGGTTTGTGCTGCTATCTACTCTCAATTCAACTTTGCCATCATCCTGGAGGTTAGGGAGGGGAAAATAGACACAAAATAATATCAAAGCATATAACTGTATTGTATTATTTATAGTTATAGGTTTTCAGCGGAGTTATGGTATGGGAAATGTTTATGTGCATGAGGCATCGTACTGGAGGAGTGTGACACATGAGTGCACAATACTGACGCTGAACCTAATAAATAACCAATGTACATGTACATGTACAAATACTACAATTCAGTCATTCTTAATAATTAAAGGCCCCACCCTTCATGTTTGTTTGTCCATGTCCGACTTTTTATTTTTTTCAAAAAATCAAAACAAACAAAAATCTTCTTTTTTTAACAATATTTGTTTTAAAGTCATGTATTATGTCCTTAATTGACCCCCAAGTGACTGTTCAGAATTCAGCGTACTGGATAGGACTGGGCAAGAACAGCCATTAGCAAAAAAACCCACCAAAAACATCCAACCTACTGAAACTACCTTTTGAGGACCCTCTATGGACAAACAAATAATTTTCTTTTTGCCTAATATTAATAAGTGTGTACAATGAGTACAGAAGAGCGCGGGCGTGAATAAAGGCAACTAGCGCACTGTGCATCATATGCGTGATGCGTGCCTGCTACCAATTATTTTATGACAAGATCAAGAAGCTACAGCATGGACTTAATAGCACCACCATGTATGTCATCAATACCTGTGCATGCTAACAAGACGTGTACTACAGCTTTTGAAGACAGATGACAACCTTGTTATAGATCTCTAAATGTTTATAGCGGTTTACCATCTGACCATTTCGCTGTCAAGTGCGTTGTCAACATAACTCGTCCTGGACTTAGCTGGAAGCGCATTAAATGTCGCCCTCTCAGAAAAATAAATGACACAGAATTCCAGAAGGACATTGATGTTATGGTCAATGGATATTACGGCAAGCTGTCGACAAGCACGCCCCAGAAAAAGATCGAACTATTGTGTTGCGGCCACACGCACCTTAGTACACAGAATCGCTCAGAGTTGCTAAACAGGAAAGAAGACGTCGAGAGCGGAAGTGGTTAAAATCGAAGCTGACTGTCGACAAAGTTTCATTTAAGGAACAGTGTGCTGAATACAAACAACTCCTAACCAAGTCAAAGACTGAATTCCACAGTAACGAGGTCGCAGATGCCAACCAGCGCGATATTTTCCGCGTGATTGATAAACTTACATCTCCAAATAGTCAGCCTCTCAGCCACGAACAGATGGGAAAGGGTGTTCATTTTCTGTTCGAGGTTGTTTTTATACTAACATTTTCCGTTTTATTTAAAAAGGTGCCCAAAGTACTTTTTCCGGGGGTGCTCCCATTTTGGGGGTCGAAATTTGATTTTAATTATTCTGTGGCCAATTATGGTAATTTTGGTGTCTATTTATATGTTTTCGGCTATAACAAATTGATTGCTATATTTTTTAAAATCCAAAATGGCTGCCGTGTGCCTGAAAATTCAAAATGGCGCCCAAAATAACACTTTTTTACCAAATGATAATATGTCCTGGTTTTAGTGGTTTTAGTGTCAATATACATATTTTTGGGGACAAAGAATACATTAAAATCATTTTTGAAATTCAAAATGGCTGTCAAGTACGCACAAATTCAAAATGGCCGCCAAAATGACCGCCAAAAATGGTAAAATTCCATTTGGCATATATGAACCGACATGCATGATCAGAGTACAGTTTTAACAATGGTATGTATGTATTAGATCACTAGAAACTCATATATAGTATTTTTGCTCTGTTAACTTACTTTAAAACCAAAATGGCCGCCAAATTCATGGCCAAAAGTGGTCAAAATTCCATAAAATAGCATAATATCAACCGAAATGTATGATGAAAATATAATTATAACCATGGGATGTATAAGTATAATGTTAGACCACTAGTAACTTATATCCGGTATTTTCGCTTTGTTAACATAGTTAAAATAAAAAATGGCTGCCAAAATGGCTCCCAAAATGGCTCCCAAAGTGGCTGCAAACATTGTCAAATTCCATAAAACGGGATAATATCAACCTAAATGCATGATGAAAATATAATTATAATCATGGATGCATGTATTAGACCACTAGTTACTAATATCCAGTATTTTTGCTTTGTTAACATACTTAAAAATCCAAAATGGCCCCCATAATGGATCCCAAAATGACTGGACAAATTGATGGGATTCCATAAGATGGGATAATATCAACCAAAATGTATGATGAATGTATAGTTTTATGTATGTATTAGACCACTAGTAAATCAATATCCAGTAATTTGCAACGTAATAATATACTTTAAATCCAAGATGGCTACCAAAATGACCGTTGTAAATGTAAAAATATTCTACATGAGTGTATATTACATCACATAAAATAGCTGCTCAGCTATAGCTTTTAGATATAAGGCCCACCTCTGGGACAATTTTGATTCTGTATCACTTTCCAAAATGGCTTCCAAAATGGTTAAGTTGAAGTTAAATGAGGCTAAAACAGGTGTTTTGTATTGTAAATGGCTATACTATGTAATACCAATACCCTCCAAATCTAATAAGATTCAATACATGGTATACAGGGTGAGTCAAAAAAAAAAGTGTACTCAAAGTAAGATATTTATTACAAATATTTATTATCAGAATATGAAGGAAACCAATGTATGCGGCAATAGGTGCATTTATTCACTCATCAGCAAAAAGAATCATGACATTTTATGATACCATTTGCCAGATATGACTATTTTGGCAAAGTTACTGCAATTTGAAACCGTACGCAATATTGAATATTTTACTCAATAATGCTTGATATTAATGAACAAGTGGATTCATGTATGGTACACAATAAATAAATAACAAAGACAAATCAAACATTTTCAGTGATTTTTTCAAACATCAAATGAGAAATAATGTCAAAACTTTGCTGATGACATTGCCTTACTCGAGACAACAATTCCACGAGCCCAGACGCAGCTGACAGAAACTGCTGCAGCAGCAAAAGACCTCGGCCTCTACATTAGCGTATCTAAAACAGAGTACATGACTAATTGGATTAAACATTATGTTTATCAAAACCAGTAATTGAGGTGAATAAATATAAATATTTACTCACCAGCTAACGTTTCTTCTGACTAGTTCAGTCAGATTTCATCAGAGTTGTGATCCACTGTTGGAACCGCGGGAACTGGTGTTGCCAGATACGCGGGAATCAGAGTTGCCTGACTCTTTCTTCAACAGCGGATTGTAACGCAAACGCAAATTAGAGGATAACGTCAATTGTGTATATGAAATTCCCTGCAAATCTTGTGACTCTTCGTACATTGGTGAAACGGGCCGTTTATTTGGTACAAGAATGTCGGAACACAAAAAGGACGTTGACAAGGCATGCAAAAAGTAATACACCAGAGCAGAAAGGAAAGTGTCGGAAAGGGAACAGAATAAGTCGGCCATCGCGGATCATGCGGCGAGAAACAATCACATAATCGACTGGGAGGAGGCTAGGATAGTAGACAAAGAGGAACGTATAAAACGGTGGATCAAGGAAGCGATTTGGATCAAGAAGAGGGGCAAGCGTAACTTGATGAACCGGGACGAGGGGACTTACATGTTGAGCAATCTCTACAATCCGCTGTTGAAGAAAGAGTCAGGCAACTCTGATTCCCGCGTATCTGGCAACACCAGTTCCCGCGGTTCCAACAGTGGATCACAACTCTGATGAAATCTGACTGAACTAGTCAGAAGAAACGTTAGCTGGTGAGTAAATATTTATATTTATTCACCTCAATTACTGGTTTTGATAAACATAAAGTTTAATCCAATTATTTACCTTAACAAACCTGATGAACTTATACAATAATTAGAGTACATGACTGCCAACTGCAATCCTCACCCGACACTTCAGGTCTATGGGGATACCATCAACCATGTGACTGATTTCAGGTATCTTGGCTCCATGATGGCATCGGGTGCAAGTGATCTTAAAAGACGCAAGGCATTAGCATGGTGCGCATTTTGGAAGTTAGAACGCCTCTGGAGGAGCCCTCAAATAGGTATCACAACAAAGATGAAATTACATGGCCGAAGGAGACCTGGTCGTCCCTGACCAACATATCTGACATATATACAACACTTACTAGGGGACAATGAAGGCATGATTGAAGATCGACAGATCGTCACTCTTGCTCAAGACCGTCGTGCATGGAACAAACTTGTGGTCGCTTGCTCTGCAGCCGAAGGATGATGATGATGATGAATGTCAAAACTATGTCATTATTACACGAATTTAGCAACAAAAACAACATCAAATTTGGCTTTTGTGATAGTCGGACTCAGCTCGGACTAGAGTGTGGACAGTTTTCAATAGTGAGATTCAATAAATCATATCAGAGTAAATATCGCAAATCTTGTTCGGTTTATAAAATGTTGACTTTTACGCAAATGAGCATAAAATATATTTGCCATAACCAATTTCAACCATCTAAAATTCTTTAGAAAGCTAATGAGATAACCCGTCTGCCTCAATAAGAAATCTGTGATTTTTTTGCATAGATTTTAAGATATAAAATCCCAAAGTTGAGTACACTTTCTTTTACTCACCCTGTATGTCTATGATAAAGCCTAGGGGCTGTATATCTAGTTTGAGTATTTTAAAATATCCAAGATGGCGGCAAAAGGTTAAAATAACTGAAAAATAGTATTATTTAGTATAATTGTTAGTGTTACATTAATATGACCAAATTATTATATCTACAGCTTTTAATCCACATAGTAAACGTATTTGTATGTGACAAGGTATGATCTAATGGTATAGACTCCATTTTTCCCATTCTGGCCATATTTTTATCAATTAGTGCCTGGTGACCACCTGTGGTAATTATGTTGACCATTTGGAGGTAATATTATTGACCATTTGGAAGTAATTTTAAAATGGTCATAAATAAATACATACATCCCAATGTTAAAACTATACTTTAGTTTTCATCATACATTTTGGTTGATATTATCCCATTTTATGGAATTCCGACAATTTTGGGACCCATTTTGGGGGCCATTTTGGATTTTAAGTATGTTAACAAAGCAAAAATACTGGATATTAGTAACTAGTGGTCTAATACCTATATCCCATGGTTATAATTATATTTTAATCATACATTTAGGTTGATATTATCCCATTTTATGGAATTTGACAATTTTTGCAGCCATTTTGGGGGCCATTTTGACAACCATTTTGGATTTTAACTATGTTAACAAATCGAAAATACTGGATATGAGTTACTAGTGGTATGACACATACATCCCATAGTTATAATTATATTTTCATCATACATTTCGGTTGATATTATGCTATTTTATGGAATTTTGACCACTTTTAGCCATGAAATTGGCGGCCATTTTGGTATTAAAGTATGTTAACAAAGCAAAAATACTAGATATGAGTGTCTAGTGATCTAATACATACATGTATATACCATTGTTATAACTATACTCTGATCATGTTGGTTTATATATGCCAATTTATGAAATGTTACCATTTTTTGGCGGCCATTTTGATCATGCATGTTGGTTTATATATGCCAATTTATGGAATGTTACAGTTTTTTGGCGGCCATTTTAAATTTGTGTGTACTTGACAGCCATATTGAATTTCTAAAACGTTTTTAATGTATTCTTTGTCCCCAAAAACATGTATATATACACTAAAATCAGGAATATACAGTGTCATATTATCATTTGGTAAAAAAGTGTCATTTTGTGCGCCATTTTGAATTTTCAGGCACACGGCGGCCATTTTGGATTTTAAAAACTATGGCAGTCAATTTGTTATAGCCGAAAACATATAAATAGACACCAAAATTACCATAATTGGCCACAGATTAATTAAAATCAAATTTCGACCCCCAAAATGGGATCACCCCCGGAAAAAGTACTTTGGGCGCCTTTTTAAATAAAACGGTCGGCGGGATCGTGTTCCCCGGAAAATTTTAGTATAAAAACAACCTCAAACAGAAAATGAACACCCTTTCCCATCTGTTCGTGGCTGAGAGGCTGACTAAAAGGCTTCACATACTCTCCCAGAACACGAGAGCCCATACGAGTTATCAAATAAGTTTGCTATGTTCTTTAATGACAAGATCAAGAAGCTACAGCATGGACTTAGCACCACCATGTCATCAATACCTGTGCATGCTAACAAGACGTGTACTACAGCTTTTGAAGAATTTGCCAAGGTTTCGGAAGATGAAGTTCTAAAGGCAATAAAATCAGCTTCAATCACGTCTTGCCCCTTAGATCCTCTACCAGCTAGTACTTTCAAATCGTGTCTTGGTGACATACTCCATATCATAACTAAGATAGTTCCTCTTTGACATCTGGAGTATTCCCTGCATCATTGAAACATGCACGTATCATCCCGCTGTTAAAGAAACCAAATTTGGACATCAATAATCTCTCCAACTATCGTCCGATATCAAACCTTGCCTTCTTGGGAAAGGTCTTTGAGAGGTTTGCTGTGCGGCTTCTTGGGAAAGGTCATTGAGAGGTTTGCTGTGCGGCAACTACAGACGTATCTTAGCGACAACCAACTGTATGCTTCCACGCAGTCTGCATACAGGCCATTTCATAGTGTGGAGACAGCCATTGTCAAAGTGCAGAATGACATATTGGCCGCATTAGACAAACGAAAGGAAGCTCTCTTGGTTCTACTTGACTTTAGCGCGGCTTTCGATCTTATCGACCACAAACAGCTACTTGATCGGCTTGCTACTCGTTTCGGTGTCAACGGGACAGCACTACAATGGTTTGCTTTATACCTCAGCGGCAGAATGCAATCCGTCGTCGTAGACGATGTATCATCCGACCCAAATGTCTTAAAGTGTGGTGTTCCACAGGGATCAGTGGCGGGGCCATTAGCTTTCACACTTTTTAGTTCTCCGCTACAGGATATCATCGAGTCTCATGGCATTGATCTGTTATATATACCGATGACGCACAGTTATTTGTGACGTTCTCGCCCAAAGACCGCCTCCAAGCCATCAAGAAAATCGAGTCTTGTATCGCCAATATACGATCCTGGTGCCAATTGAATAAGTTGGTCTTGAATGATGGCAAAACTGAGCTCATTTATTGTTCATCTAAGTTCAGCAAATCATCTTGGGAGCCGTCAATAAAGATCGGCGTTGCTACGATTCTTCCTTCGCCCAGTGCCAGGAATCTCGGCATTATCATGGATTCTACTCTCTGTATGAAAGATCATGTAAACAACGTGTGCAGAGGAGCATTGGTTGGTATTAGAAAAATCGGACAGATTCGTACTATCTCACAGAGGATGCCACGGTGAAGTTAGTGCACGCTTTTGCGACATCACGGCTAGACTCCTGTAACTCTCTCTTGTTCGGATTGCCAGATTGTGACATACGCAAAGTGCAGATGGTACAGAACACAGCAGCTCGTCTAGTTCTACGCGTTTTGCGATGTGAGCATATTACACCATCGCTCAAAAAGCTCCATTGGCTTCCAATTAAACAGAGAGCTATTTACAAGATCCTACAAAATGTACTCCTAACGTACAAAGCCCTGAATGGAATGTCACCTGAATTTATTTCAAATCTTGTTCAGTTGTATGTACCTACATGTACCATAAATCTGAGATCCTCATCAGAGTATTGCTTGATTGTACCGTCTTCTGCAACTAAATTCTATGGTGATAGATCATTTGCCTATGCAGCTGCTACCTTATGGAACAATCTCCCAATTCGCATTCGACGATCTTCTTCTCTCAGTATTTTTAAAATCGCAACTGAAAACGCACCTTTTTATCAAACACTTCGGCCCAATCAGGTCCTGATCAAGTTGCCATACAAACTCCGCGGTGCAGTACAATATTTCTTCTTTATAATTATCATGTTTTAATGTTGTAAAAATACACTGACTGCAGGGTGACGTTCTGGAACCTCTCCCCTCAATCTAGGCTCTCTCGCCATCATTGATCATATTTGACTTTTTATCGTTTGGAATTGTGCCGGTCACAGCAATGCATATTTTTAATGACATTTTATATTTGTACATTTGTCCTGCTACTATATAATTGTTCTTTATATTTTACATTTGATATTCATGGTAGCTGCTCGACTTATATTATGATGTGTATTGATAGTTTTTGATAGCGATTCTTTTTTAACCCCCTGAGAACTACCGGCCGATTGGTCAGAAATATGGATACATCATTTATTGCACCAATCAGAGACATTGTTTAAATAATTGTATCCCTGATAAAGATCAGGGTGAAATAGTTTAAAAGCTGTATCGTAATTGGTCATTCAAATGAGTATATATTGTAATTAACCAATCAGAAGCGCTGTTAGATAGACAGTTGTAGACCCCAGGGGGTTAAATGTATTTTTATCTTTTGGATGGGGCCTTTTGCTTGTAAAGCGCCTAGGGACCAATGTTTTGGGCGCTATGCTATATAAATACATTATTATTATTATTATTATTATTATACTGTGTGAGTGTGACCAATACTGCATTGTGTGTGGCCATCGCGGGTGCACATTTGGAACTGTTTAAACTATAGGTAGTGCATAAGTAAACACACTTTATACAAGGGTTCACAGGTTTTTGCCGCGGGTGGTTTAACCATGGTTTAAATTAAACCGCGGTTTTAAACTTCCCGCAAAAATGGCAACAACTTAACAGATGTAGTGGCAAAATGCAAAAGAATTGGTGAATTTATCTCAAAAGCCAATGAAAATTATAAATATTTTTTCTGAGTGTATAATAACTTTATAAGATATATATAACATTAATAGATTAAGTTTGCTGGCAGTCGCTATGGCAAGCTCTTTCCTGTCCAATGGTACTATACTTCATCATTATTAAAATAAAGTAACACACAAGCCCAAGAACATCTGGGACCTATGCTAAGCCCTGGCAAGGGAAGTTACATAATACAAGAACATAAAAATTAATACACAACAACGGAATTTATAAACAAAACAAAAAACCCTATCATGGCGGCACAAAAACTAAATGAGCTCCTGGATGTTCCACTCCGGCTCATGACTGGCATTGTAGATGGAATATGAAGAGGTACAAACGGATTTTGAAATTTTGTTTTGAGTTCGGAATATTTTGTGGAGCTTTTCAGTTGTCTGAAGAGACTAGTCATCCTCTTCTTATTGTCCGTGTCAATCAAACCCCTTGAACAGATCTCAATGGCGATTAATGAGCTATCAAAGCCTATGTCAACTATGTTAGAGACCAAATGTGAGTATCGGTCGATCTCAAATTTGTTATATAATTTTCATACATTTGTTTTCAATTTCAGGGACTTGGTGAAACCAAATGTTTTTTTGCCGGCAAATGATTCTCTGAAATGATTCACTAAATATTGCTTATGTGTTTGTTGACGTTATTATTAATATGTTCCTAGCTATGTATGGGATTTTCCTAGTTTTTGCTAGTTGTTGCCATTTTTGCCGGCAAAAACATGGCAAAATACGTTTTTGCACTATTTGCCGGCAAAAATGTCAAAAAGCAATATTTGCCTGAAATATGGCAAAAACCAATATTTGCCGGCAAAAACCGAACCCTGCTTTACACACCTATGATGGGGATATCTAGCTTTATTATAAGCAATTCATAGCATGGGTAAGGTAAATTGATTATGTTTAACTCATATGTAAACAATGCATTACATTCCAATTTTGTCACAAATTTGAATGAAAGACGCATTTTACAATCTTATGCATGCTTTTGGGTGTCTCGTGGACAAACGTGGGAAATGGGTGCACAGGTAAAAACTAAAAAGGTTCACCAAAAGCAAACAGAAAATGATATTAAGCTAATTTTTTTGCACACAGTTAGTAACAAATGTGTAATTCTTTTAACATTTAAAATATTTCAAGTTTCAACTTGTAACTGATTAAACTATAGGTAGATAGATGGCTTCTTTCCACTATTGCAGGTTTTTTTACTCACCCTGTAATAGAACATGTGTGGTTGTCAATGCTGCACATCATTCAAGCAGAGCTGTTCTTTTGAGCACAAATAGGGGTGATTTTGGCACATTAAGATTGAGACTGTCAACCATTCTCAAGCAAGTTGCTGAGCACTGAAATAATTGATTACTACAAATGTCAGATCAGATCAGTTTATTTGTGGTATGGTATCACTGGAAAGATGAGCGCATCAGCATTCAATTGATATGCTACATAAAATGAATATATGATATATCCAAAATATATGCAATTGGGGGGGGGGGGATCTGACCTTTTTAAATAAATAAGTAATGTCCATATCATTAAATGACTATTTTAATTGACGGTTTTGAATCAGGATAATGACTCTCATCAGTTGTTTTAAGAATCAAATATTTTACTTCGGGACCTCAGAATATCCTTCGGGATACGCCCCTCGTGCAATTCCTCAGTTCCAAAGTGAAAATGTGTTGATTCTTCACAGTTACCTCTAAACAACTGATACGCAGTCATTATCCTTTAAATGTTTACCTGCATTACAAACTCGGCTCCGTTTGGTCCTTCATGGATTTCAAGCACTGCCTGCGAGTTTACATGTACTGTAATAGATATAAAAACAAAGAAAAACAAAACACATTATTAAACAGAAATTAGCACAAATCAAACAGTAATAAACACCACAATATATACCGCAATGTCGACTATCACTATAGACGGAATTTTAACTTGTTTGGTGTGAGAGTTACAGGGCAAAAACGATGTTGTTTGTTTGTTCATTTCTGACCTACCCTAATTTTAAAAACTGACAAAAGAAATGTACTGTACAAATGAATACCGACCCTAATTTTGGAAATTGCCTTCTCCGGAAATATATACACCAAAATGTTATTTTATTATGAAAAAAAAAAATGCCTTAAAGGGACATTATGGGCACAAAAATTTAATTTTGCTAGGTTTGTTTAAATAGAGATGTTCAAGGACCATTTATTAATTTAAGGATTTAATGTATAGTCACAAAAAAAAGTGTATAACATCATTTTAATGTTTTATGAACATTAACAGTAACGAAAACAGAAAACAAAATAGTAATGGTTGCATACACAGTATCTATAAGGTGCAGTTATAGATAGAAAACTTAGGGCTACGACTAAGGGTGTGTGATGTCGCGCTATGTGATAATAATTGCAATAAGTTATTAATTATCTCGATGAAATAATTTACCCTGCTTCATCGATGTCCCCATGATAAATTACGGACCCAAATATGCCCAAAAAGGAAACCTAGTAAATTTGCGAAACTTACGAAGATGACCCGTCATGCCCGTGGGAGAAACATCATCTTTTTCGATGTAAACAAGCAATATTCATAATATTTTTGACAATCTGCTTTGACCATCAAGATAGCGCACTTTGCTTCAATACTTGCGTGTGCTAGAGTCTAAATGTTGGTATCCAGAATTGAGAGCAATATACGCAGACACCTATTCCCGGTACGCAGATGTTACGGCCCAATACGTGCAAAAGCCCAATACGTGCAAATTTGCACGTATTGGGCTTAAATAGAAAAAAATGACAAATAAATTATTCTTTGGCCCAATACGTGCTAAAAAAAATTTGAACTCTAAATTTTAAAAATATTCTATTAGGCAACCACTCTCCCTCTGAAAGCTTCAAACAATGACTATGTTTAGTCGACCCTGCTTGGTTCGACCAGAAGTAAATTGGTCCAAATGTTTAAATGGCTGTAAATGGTCAATAATGTTATGTTGAAGCTATTCCAGTAATAAAGCACCCTCCCTCTGAAATTTTTTTAATCAAAAGCTACTGAACTCGACCTACGTCCAATTCGTCCCGACATACCCATGCCCCTCTAATCAGTAATATTAAATTCAGCTTTAAATCTCTTTAATTTAACTTACACCCTCCCTCTGAAAAAATTAAATCATAAGCTACTGAACTCGACCTACGCCCATTTCGTCCCGACATACCCATGCCCCTATAATCAGTAATATTAAATTCAGCTTTAAATCTCTTTAATTTAACTTACACTCTCCCTCTGAAATATTTAAATCATAAGCTACTGATCTCGGCCTACGTCCATTTCGTCCCGACATAACCATGCCCCTATAATCAGTAATATTAAATTCAGCTATAAACATCTTTCTTTTAACTTACACCCTCCCTCTGAAATATTTCAATCGTACCTTGAAATATTTCAATCGTACCTTGAAATATTTCAATCGTACCCTACAAAACTCGACCTACGTCCATTTCGTCCCGACATAACCATGCCCCTATAATAAGTAATATTAAATTCAGCTATAAATATCTTTCCTTTAACTTACACCCTCCCTCTGAAATATTAAATCGTCCAACAATTGACTCGACATGAAATGTTGAACAAAAAATATTGGGCTTAGGTTTCTTAAATATAGGTAACAAGACGATTTTTTCGACAGATTGAAGGTAATAAGACATAATAGAAGTCATATATAAACTAAACAGATGTTTCTAGATCATTTTTCAAAAAAATATTTTATTTTTGCACGTATTGGGCTGAGGTTGAAATTTTCTTAAATATCAGTAATAAGACGGTTTTTTCGACAGATTGAAGGTAATAAGACATAATAGAAGTCATATATAAACTAAACAGATGTTTCTAGATCATTTTTCAATTTTTTTTTTTCATTTGCACGTATTGGGCTGAGGTTGAAATTTTCTTAAATATCAGTAATAAGACAGCTTTTTCGACAGATTGAAGGTAATAAGACATAATAGAAGTCATATATAAACTAAACAGATGTTTCTAGATCATTTTTCAAAAAAAAAATTTTTTTTGCACGTATTGGGCTGAGGTTGAAATTTTCTTAAATATCAGTAATAAGACGGTTTTTTCGACAGATTGAAGGTAATAAGACATAATAGAAGTCATATATAAACTAAACAGATGTTTCTAGATCATTTTTCAAAAAAATATTTTCATTTGCACGTATTGGGCTGAGGTTGAAATTTTCTTAAATATCAGTAATAAGACGGTTTTTTCGACAGATTGAAGGTAATAAGACATAATAGAAGTCATATATAAACTAAACAGATGTTTCTAGATCATTTTTCAAAAAAATATTTTCATTTGCACGTATTGGGCTGAGGTTGAAATTTTCTTAAATATCAGTAATAAGACGGTTTTTTCGACAGATTGAAGGTAATAAGACATAATAGAAGTCATATATAAACTAAACAGATGTTTCTAGATCATTTTTCAAAAAAAAAAATTTTTTTGCACGTATTGGGCTGAGGTTGAAAATTCTTAAATATCAGTAATAAGACGGTTTTTTCGACAGATTGAAGGTAATAAGACATAATAGAAGTCATATATAAACTAAACAGATGTTTCTAGATCATTTTTCAATTTTTTTTTTTCATTTGCACGTATTGGGCTGAGGTTGAAATTTTCTTAAATATCAGTAATAAGACAGTTTTTTTCGACAGATTGAAGGTAATAAGACATAATAGAAGTCATATATAAACTAAACAGATGTTTCTAGATCATTTTTCAAAAAAAAAATTTTTTTTGCACGTATTGGGCTGAGGTTGAAATTTTCTTAAATATCAGTAATAAGACGGTTTTTTCGACAGATTGAAGGTAATAAGACATAATAGAAGTCATATATAAACTAAACAGATGTTTCTAGATCATTTTTCAAAAAAATATTTTCATTTGCACGTATTGGGCTGAGGTTGAAATTTTCTTAAATATCAGTAATAAGACGGTTTTTTCGACAGATTGAAGATAATAAGACATAATAGAAGTCATATATAAACTAAACAGATGTTTCTAGATCATTTTTCAAAAAAATATTTTCATTTGCACGTATTGGGCTGAGGTTGAAATTTTCTTAAATATCAGTAATAAGACGGTTTTTTCGACAGATTGAAGGTAATAAGACATAATAGAAGTCATATATAAACTAAACAGATGTTTCTAGATCATTTTTCAAAAAAATATTTTTTTTGCACGTATTGGGCTGAGGTTGAAATTTTCTTAAATATCAGTAATAAGACGGTTTTTTCGACAGATTGAAGGTAATAAGACATAATAGAAGTCATATATAAACTAAACAGATGTTTCTAGATCATTTTTCAAAAACATATTTTTTTTGCACGTATTGGGCTGAGGTTGAAATGTTCTTAAATATCAGTAATAAGACGGTTTTTTCGACAGATTAAAGGTAATAAGACATAATAGAAGTCATATATAAACTAAACAGATGTTTCTAGATCATTTTTCAATTTTTTTTTTTTTTTGCACGTATTGGGCTGAGGTTGAAATTTTCTTAAATATCATTAATAAGACGGTTTTTTCGACAGATTGAAGGTAATAAGACATAATAGAAGTCATATATAAACTAAACAGATGTTTCTAGATCATTTTTCAAAACAAAATTTTTTTTTGCACGTATTGGGCTGAGGTTGAAATTTTCTAAAATATCAACAATAAGACGGTTTTTTCGACAGATTGAAGGTAATAAGACATAATAGAAGTCATATATAAACTAAACAGATGTTTCTAGATCTTTTTTTGCACGTATTGGGCTGAGGTTGAAATTTTCTAAAATATCAACAATAAGACGGTTTTTTCGACAGATTGAAGGTAATAAGACATAATACAAGTCATATATAAACTAAACAGATGTTTCTAGATCATTTTTCAAATTTTTTTTTTTTTTTTGCACGTATTGGGCTGAGGTTGAAATTTTCTTAAATATCAACAATAAGACGCTTTTTTCGACAGATTGAAGGTAATAAGACATAATAGAAGTCATATATAAACTAAACAGATGTTTCTAGATCATTTTTCAAAAAAATAATTTGTTTGCACATATTGGGCTGTGGGTGACATGTCTATCTATAGTCCGACGGTTCTTTAGTCCGAAGGTTCTAAAATCCGAAGGGTTCTATAATCCGAAAAAAATAAGGTGCTATATTCCGAAGGTTCTATAGTCCGAAAAATAATTAAGGTTCTATAATACGAAAATGAAAAGGGTTCTCTAATCCGAACATGCAAAACGATTCTTTGGTCTGAATACTATGTACGTGTTCTATAATCCGATTTGTGAAATGGTTCTTTAATCCGAACATTAAAACAGGTTCTCTAGTCCGAATATGAATTAAGGTTCTTTAATCCGATTTATAAAAAAGGGTTCTTTAGTCCGAATATTAAAATGGGTGCTATAGTCCGAATCATATAGCGTATTCTTTAGTCCGAATGAGTCAAAAGGTTCTCTAATCCGAAAAATTAGTTTTTCAGGTTCTACAGGTTCTAATGTTAATTTAAAATATGATATATTGCGAAACTGACGTTGATTAAAACGCTTTTTTATAAAAGAGGCAATGGGCTATTTACTTAATTCATCCAAATATCCTCTTTAATGGGTAATTTTAAAGATCAAACCATACAGAGAGGAAAGAGAAAGGTATTTCAATATTATAGGTTCGGTCGTCTGAAATTGTCATAGCGTCGCCATCTGCAGACCACTGATCTGCAGGCCAGACGACGCTGGCCATCCGCCACGCGTCTCGGACGACCCAATATGGTTTCACACCACTAAATAACGTCTGGCCCTACCCCCTTTGAGGCAAAAGTCCAAAACCGGCCCGTTTCTATGCCGAAACGGGAAACCTATTGTAAATTACAGTTTAAAATTAGGGTATTTACTACATGTTATGGCGAAATTAATATAGTGTGAATTTTGACAGACACATCAGCGTTCTTCAGGTCCAAAACAATTGATGCAATGATGATTTTTTAATATTTTAACAGAGACATTTGTGTTCAGGTCTTTCCGGTATCTGACGCAATAATCTTAATCAACAATTGCGTGTGACCAGGAAAACTCAACTCGTACTTTTTGAAAAGGCTCTAGCTCAAAATTATGCCGGTTACCCCCCATAAATGAGTTGTTGAGTTAGTAGTCATGGCTTTCATCTTCAAGTTGAAACCAAATTTCAAGTTACCAGTTTCTTATAACGTCGAGAAATATCCATTTTAAAATTGTGCATTTCACGTGTAACCCTATGGGAGATGTATTTGGTGGTGTGCAACCATATGGCAACATCATTTTGAAATATTTTAAGCTGTTATCGCCCGGTTAACGAGGGAAATAATTCAAAAAATAGCATTTACAATGGAGTTGGTTAGCCAACTCCAACGGTTTTGGATTAGAAAAAAAGTCTTATAATTATGATGAATTTTTCAAAATGATAAGATTAACATTCGCGATTACGCGTTATTCCAATACGAATTCAAAATTTAGGTTTCGCGTGGCCACCGTCGTCTGCTGCAGACCATGCATCATAACTTGCGCCCTCGGTTCAGTTGTACATTCTCCCGTTGAATTTAGTGGCATAGCTTAGGATTTTAATAGCGAGGCACGTGCAGGGGGAAGCCTAGTTCAGTGACATAGCCAAGGCCAGGGGTGTGCGGGTGGGGTGGAACGCACAGATGTCTGAACAATTATACAAATTTAAGGAAAAGATAAAAATTGAGCCTGCTTAGAAATGCCTTAGAGAGCATCTTTTAAAGAGCGGGCGCGAAGTTGCATTATATAGCCTACCTACTAACCTACACACCGTTGGACCAGTGGTGGTGATCATGGGTTATAGCGATTAAAAAGACATAGGAAACCCGTTTCATGGTAATTTCATGGCCGGTAAATTTCAGTATAATTTCGCGATAAATTCTTGTCAAAATTGTACTATTTCCACCAAAGATTCTTCTCAATTTTCCCGACTGGCTGATCAGTTCGATTGGTCGTAAAATCATTTATGGTAAAACGAGGCCGGCAAATCGTTATATTATTAAAAGAAGTATATATTAAAGTCTATGGCGTTGTCAGCTTTGAAAAAAGGGGGAAGGGAGCATAACATGAAGCTTGTTGTATTGACGATAAATACGGCTTTGGGTTCGGGCACGCTTATCAAGGACCCAAGAAAATTTGGAAATTAGATGCTATCTGAGGTCATTTCTAAACCGTATCAAACGTCATATAACCATGCGAAGTTGCATACACGTTGATATCATTAACAAGACGTTGTAGGGTATAACATGCAACATGGATTTTAGATGTTTTTATATTAATGATATTTTTACATCTTCTTAGACTTTCATAGGACTGTGAATGGATCTCCCTCTAATTCTTTTATATTTCAACATTTTTTTACAATTTTGATTGTTCCGCTTAAAATCATGTTCATGTCAGGGTGTCAAGAGGTGGTGTTCCTCTATAGACCAACAACGTGTCGGTGAGTTTCGGCATGGAGTGAGCATAGTTATTTTGCATCCACTTATTGCGCACCCTCCAAACTGGTTTACCTCTCGAAATACCGGGTCGCTATAAGTACTAACCGGGTCACTCATATTGTCCAAACAGTAACATTGTTGAAATGATAAAAAATGCCTCGCCCCTTGTTCCTCTTTTTTAATTACTTTTTAAATATTAAATATTTAAAAAGATTGAAGGTAGATGTGTGCTAAGGCATGCATATCCGGCCTGATTGATTAGGGCCTGCTCATTATTTCTACCGGGGGCGGGGGTGGGGGTGGGGGGGGGGGGGGGGGCGGGAGTAAATATCGCAAAGTCGAACAAAAAGCACGGCCTCCCTTCACAACTTCACCAAACCGTTTCATTCCCCCTCAAAGGCTACAACAAATCTTAAACTTATCTTATTATGACCCCATATGCAGGATGTCACCAAGTACGTCAAAGCCAAGTAAGAGTGGGGTAGCTAGGTTTTTCATGGGGGAACGGGCAAGAAATGATATATAGTGAACCGACAAGATTGTTCTGACTAAAGAAATTCGCGCTAAAATCAGGCGCGTACCGCGGCATGTGAGCCAGGGGGGGGGGGGGGGGGGGGGGGCAGAAGTATGTCGTCCCGACAGTGGCGTAAATTTTCGTAAAAGGTTGCCCCAAATGTTTTCCCAGTCAGTCACCTCGTGAATTTCACGTAAGTGGGGGGGGGGGGGGGGGGGGGGGGGGGGGGGGGGGATTTCGCACGGTCAAAAAATTTCGCACGCGGTTACAAAATTTTGCGCGGTCACAAAATTTCGCAGTCCAAAAAGCACAACACTCAACAAATAATGCCCAATCCTCAGTGTTTTCGGCCTAGGACCTATTTTTTTCTTCTTCTTATGCGAATTTAGCGTCCCGGTATTGCGAATTTAGCGTCCCGGTATTTGGAGCCGGGGGGGGGGGGGGGCAACTTGCCCCCCGGTCGGTACGCCACTGGCTAAAATTTAGGACTTTACACTATTTTTTGCTATGCCTTGAGGTACATTTTGGCTCTAAACAAGCTTGTACCCAATAGATTGGATTTTGTGGACACATGCGCGCGTAGTGCGCGAAAAAATGCCGCGAAAAAATTCCATGATCTGTGTACTTTTGACCATCATAATTCCATGTCAAATGAACCGATATAGTGCCGATCTCAAACATTTTGGATACAATTTTATGGGTTTTTTTGTGGGGGTCCAGGGGCGAAGCCCCCGGAAGCTGTTGGATATTAACGGTAAAAAACAGTATGGCCCATTAGGAAAAAAACGTGTGAGGCCCCCCCCCCCCCCTATTTTTGTCAAGTAAAAACCATGTGACCCCCTGTTTTCTGCCCGCCCCTCCTCCGGTGGAACTTATGAACGGTCCCTTATCGTCTTCTTGTTATATAAATAGCACAGATTTGTTTCATCTGTGTACTTTTGCCAATCATATTTCCATGATTCCTTTGGTCAAATGAACCGACAGTGCCAATCTCAACCGACACGACGTTACCGGCCCTCCCCTGGCTACGCCACTGCCCCTGATGCCCCCCTCCCAATTGAAATACCTAGTTACGCCCCTGAAAATCAGCAAACCGTTTATTAACACTTTCCACGCCGCTATTGATTTGCCATAATTATACACAACCGAATTTTCAAACCTTTCACATTTAGCTTCCAAAGTCTATCTTAAGGGTAACTGAACCAATACTAGGCATGTTTGCACTTATCTTAATGCATTTTTTTCACGGTGATTACATGCATATATGGCAAAGAAATTCAATATTTCTGACTTATAAAACATTTTGTGACATTTTGGAAATGTCGTCTCCAGACGCCTGCCGCGTGGAAAGTGGCATTATTGACGTCTAGTGAAAATTGTGGTGATGGTCTTACTCTTGATCAATTATAAGTACAAAAGTTCAAGTTCACGATTCATATTTATGGACTTTTTGAACCCTGATGGTCCCGGCTTAATCAATTTAAAATTACAAATCATATCATTTCTGGGACATCCATATGCCCGGCTGATATGGGGACCGGGATTTAACGTTAAAATGAAGGCTAATAAACACAAAAGATAAAAAACACATACCGGTATTAATATTGCGGGAGCCGGGACTCTAAACACGTATAGGTATATTATAGGTCTACTACATAAAGCCCGCCCCACCGCTCTGGAGGCTGCACCGTATTATATAGTTGTTATTAAATATGCATATTTATTTTTTATTTATGATCCGCTCTTGTGAAATCTCGTCATGATGGGACAATCAGACCACATAGGCTTATAACATGTGAATATTTGATGGGACTAATCGTGGAGTTAGTCTAGCTCAGTATTAATAAGCCAATGTCTGAGAGCTTGAAGCTAGAATGTGAGCATGTTAATTTGAGCCGTTGTCAGAAGATACGAGGTTGTGTTATCACCAATCATATCGGTTATTTTGTGGTGATGAATCATGATAGGCCTGAAGTGTTTTAGACCATTCAACTTGTGACCCGCACTTTCAAGAATCACCGCTAGCCGCGGTAACGCGGACAGGGCGAGTCAGTAATGTGCCCCCTCGGAATTGGATTTGTTTTCAATTTTCGAACCCATTTGGTGCGATTTGGTGTGTACTTTTGACAATTATTTTATTGAAAAGCCTTAATTTTTAATTTATTTACTGTTATTTTAACACTAAAATGGACCTGAAACGTTTATGAAGCCATCTTGTTCCAAACTCGCAAAAATGTCTAGTTTTTTATAATGGCCCATAAAACGTTCCTGAAATATATTGTTATAAAGCTTGAATAATAAAAATTGAAACCAATTCGCGTGTCAGAATCATTTTTTGAATTTAATCCGGTTGTTTAGTGTTCGTCCCATTCACTTGAGCAAGTATTATGTAACCTCGTACCGTACGCATAATTTAACTTTGAATATTCGTGAATAGGCATGTGTCCAGCATCGTCTGCATCTGACACTTGTGCGGTAGATTGCAGCCCCCTCTGTAGGTTGAAATTACTAATGCTTCGTAGTTATGGGTACACACCACCATAACCTTCCGCGGGCCAGGGTGCACCACCATAACCTTCCGCGGGCCAGGGTGCACCACCATAACCTTCCGCGGGCCAGGGTGCAGGGGTACTAAAGTCCCTAAAAAAAACTTTGATTGCTGCTTCAAATGTGAATATTTTGACCAGATTTTCGCCATTGGTCTTAGATTTTGTTTTATTAAAAATTGTATGTCTTATTACCTTCAATCTGTCGAAAAAACCGTCTTATTACTGATATTTAAGAAAATTTCAACCTCAGCCCAATACGTGCAAAAAAAAATATTTTTTTGAAAAATGATCTAGAAACATCTGTTCAGTTTATATATGACTTCTATTATGTCTTATTACCTTCAATCTGTCGAAAAAACCGTCTTATTACTGATATTTAAGAAAATTTCAACCTCAGCCCAATACGTGCAAAAAAACAAAAAAAAATGAAAAATGATCTAGAGACATCTGTTTAGTTTATATATGACTTCTATTATGTCTTATTACCTTCAATCTGTCGAAAAAACCGTCTTATTACTGATATTTAAGAAAATTTCAACCTCAGCCCAATACGTGCAAATGAAAATATTTTTTTGAAAAATGATCTAGAAACATCTGTTTAGTTTATATATGACTTCTATTATGTCTTATTACCTTCAATCTGTCGAAAAAACCGTCTTATTACTGATATTTAAGAAAATTTCAACCTCAGCCCAATACGTGC
Organism: Ophiura sarsii; assembly: GCA_035610835.1. Classification (NCBI taxonomy): domain Eukaryota; kingdom Metazoa; phylum Echinodermata; class Ophiuroidea; order Amphilepidida; family Ophiuridae; genus Ophiura; species Ophiura sarsii. The sequence goes on from CM069444.1 coordinate 52,402,661, forward strand.
AAAAAAAAAAAAATTTTTGAAAAATGATCTAGAAACATCTGTTTAGTTTATATATGACTTCTATTATGTCTTATTACCTTCAATCTGTCGAAAAAACCGTCTTATTACTGATATTTAAGAAAATTTCAACCTCAGCCCAATACGTGCAACAACAAAAAAAAAATTGAAAAATGATCTAGAGACATCTGTTTAGTTTATATATGACTTCTATTATGTCTTATTACCTTCAATCTGTCGAAAAAACCGTCTTATTACTGATATTTAAGAAAATTTCAACCTCAGCCCAATACGTGCAAAAAAAAATAAAAATGATCTAGAAACATCTGTTTAGTTTATATATGACTTCTATTATGTCTTATTACCTTCAATCTGTCGAAAAAACCGTCTTATTACTGATATTTAAGAAAATTTCAACCTCAGCCCAATACGTGCAAAAAAAAAAAAAAATGAAAAATGATCTAGAGACATCTGTTTAGTTTATATATGACTTCTATTATGTCTTATTACCTTCAATCTGTCGAAAAAACCGTCTTATTACTGATATTTAAGAAAATTTCAACCTCAGCCCAATACGTGCAAAAAAAATTTTTTTGTTGAAAAATGATCTAGAAACATCTGTTTAGTTTATATATGACTTCTATTATGTCTTATTACCTTCAATCTGTCGAAAAAACCGTCTTATTACTGATATTTAAGAAAATTTCAACCTCAGCCCAATACGTGCAAAAAACAAAACAAATTGAAAAATTATCTAGAGACATCTGTTTAGTTTATATATGACTTCTATTATGTCTTATTACCTTCAATCTGTCGAAAAAACCGTCTTATTAGGCCTAAAAAAAAAAAAGGTTTGTTTGCCCAAACACGACCGACCCATAAAATCTCAAAACCCCATGCCTTTTTTTTTTTTTTTTGTTGTTGAGATTTAATTTGTTTTTAAATAATGTTTTATGTTGAAAAATATATGTATTAAATAATATTTTCATCTTAATTTGCCAAACTAATCAACTACACTGCCCTGTTATTTACTTATTCCCACATATCCACCCTTTAAAACACTAAGGAGATGCAAATCCAAGATCCTACCACTATCTGAAGGTTTGTACTACAGGCTGCCAGCTGCCCTATTAAAAACAAAATACATGTATTAGCCCTAACCAGCCAGGCTATGTTCGTACGGTGTGGAAACTGGGGGAAGGGGACAAAGTATGATTTTAAACCAAATAATCGCTGTGAAACCCCTTGGAATTGACCCCCAGAACCTCTGATCACCGCGCCGCGTCCCTAATCACTCGGCTAACCTGGTAATGCTCACCTGGGCAGTGATTTTGTACACACATATCAGCTTGGTTGATGACGTCATCGAATCATATGCTATAGAATGCGCGTGGACATTGTTTTTTGCTTTAGTGAATCGGAGTGTAGGAAGGTTAGGGTTTTAAAGAACATTCAAGTGTATTAACATCAACTTGTATAGTCTTTTTCTTCTCTAAAAGTGTCCACAGCCAAAAAAAAAAAAAAAAAAAAAAAAAAGGTAATCGACCTACCGACCCACTTTTTTCAACTCTTGTTTGGGCAAACAAACCTCTTTTTTTTTTAGGCCTTACTGATATTTAAGAAAATTTCAACCTCAGCCCAATACGTGCAAATGAAAATATTTTTTTGGAAAATGATCTAGAAACATCTGTTTAGTTTATATATGACTTCTATTATGTCTTATTACCTTCAATCTGTCGAAAAAACCGTCTTATTACTGATATTTAAGAAAATTTCAACCTCAGCCCAATACGTGCAAAAAAAAAAAAAAATTTGAAAAATGATCTAGAAACATCTGTTTAGTTTATATATGACTTCTATTATGTCTTATTACCTTCAATCTGTCGAAAAAACCGTCTTATTACTGATATTTAAGAAAATTTCAACCTCAGCCCAATACGTGCAAAAAAACAAAAAAAATTGAAAAATGATCTAGAGACATCTGTTTAGTTTATATATGACTTCTATTATGTCTTATTACCTTCAATCTGTCGAAAAAACCGTCTTATTACTGATATTTAAGAAAATTTCAACCTCAGCCCAATACGTGCAAATGAAAATATTTTTTTGAAAATGATCTAGAAACATCTGTTTAGTTTATATATGACTTCTATTATGTCTTATTACCTTCAATCTGTCGAAAAAACCGTCTTATTACTGATATTTAAGAAAATTTCAACCTCAGAAAAAAAATATTTTTTTGAAAAATGATCTAGAAACATCTGTTTAGTTTATATATGACTTCTATTATGTCTTATTACCTTCAATCTGTCGAAAAAACCGTCTTATTACTGATATTTAAGAAAATTTCAACCTCAGCCCAATACGTGCAAAAAACAAAAAAAAATTGAAAAATGATCTAGAGACATCTGTTTAGTTTATATATGACTTCTATTATGTCTTATTACCTTCAATCTGTCGAAAAAACCGTCTTATTACTGATATTTAAGAAAATTTCAACCTCAGCCCAATACGTGCAAAAAAAAATTTTTTTTTGAAAAATGATCTAGAAACATCTGTTTAGTTTATATATGACTTCTATTATGTCTTATTACCTTCAATCTGTCGAAAAAACCGTCTTATTACTGATATTTAAGAAAATTTCAACCTCAGCCCAATACGTGCAAAAAAAAAAAATGAAAAATGATCTAGAGACATCTGTTTAGTTTATATATGACTTCTATTATGTCTTATTACCTTCAATCTGTCGAAAAAACCGTCTTATTACTGATATTTAAGAAAATTTCAACCTCAGCCCAATACGTGCAAAAAAAAAAAAAAAATTGAAAAATGATCTAGAAACATCTGTTTAGTTTATATATGACTTCTATTATGTCTTATTACCTTCAATCTGTCGAAAAAACCGTCTTATTACTGATATTTAAGAAAATTTCAACCTCAGCCCAATACGTGCAAATGAAAATTTTTTTTTGAAAAATGATCTAGAAACATCTGTTTAGTTTATATATGACTTCTATTATGTCATATTACCTTCAATCTGTCGAAAAAATCGTCTTGTTACCTATATTTAAGAAACCTAAGCCCAATATTTTTTGTTCAACATTTCATGTCGAGTCAATTGTTGGACGATTTAATATTTCAGAGGGAGGGTGTAAGTTAAAGGAAAGATATTTATAGCTGAATTTAATATTACTTATTATAGGGGCATGGTTATGTCGGGACGAAATGGACGTAGGTCGAGTTTTGTAAGGTACGATTGAAATATTTCAAGGTACGATTGAAATATTTCAGAGGGAGGGTGTAAGTTAAAAGAAAGATGTTTATAGCTGAATTTAATATTACTGATTATAGGGGCATGGTTATGTCGGGACGAAATGGACGTAGGCCGAGATCAGTAGCTTATGATTTAAATATTTCAGAGGGAGAGTGTAAGTTAAATTAAAGAGATTTAAAGCTGAATTTAATATTACTGATTATAATAGGGGCATGGGTATGTCGGGACGAAATGGGCGTAGGTCGAGTTCAGTAGCTTATGATTTAATTTTTTCAGAGGGAGGGTGTAAGTTAAATTAAAGAGATTTAAAGCTGAATTTAATATTACTGATTAGAGGGGCATGGGTATGTCGGGACGAATTGGACGTAGGTCGAGTTCAGTAGCTTTTGATTAAAAAAATTTCAGAGGGAGGGTGCTTTATTACTGGAATAGCTTCAACATAACATTATTGACCATTTACAGCCATTTAAACATTTGGACCAATTTACTTCTGGTCGAACCAAGCAGGGTCGACTAAACATAGTCATTGTTTGAAGCTTTCAGAGGGAGAGTGGTTGCCTAATAGAATATTTTCAAAATTTAGAGTTCAAATTTTTTTTAGCACGTATTGGGCCAAAGAATAATTTATTTGTCATTTTTTTCTATTTAAGCCCAATACGTGCAAATTTGCACGTATTGGGCTTTTGCACGTATTGGGCCGTAACACGCAGACACCTATTCCCGGCGTGTTATTTTAGCCATATTACACTATTGCGGTAGCATTTTGGTTTGACACAACCAATATTGTTAAGAGATTTCATGTGTTATTATACACCGAGGCTCTCTGTGTACCCGCTTGCGTCGCTATCCTGGTGGGGACGGTCGTTAGCCGTGCTGTATGGAGCCCTCCAGGATAGCGACGCAACAGGGTACACAGAGTCTCAGTCTGTAATATTGAAGACTGAGACGAAGAAGAAAAAAAAAAAGTTTTACGGGCCCGACCAACCCACTTTTTGCCTTTTTAAAGATTTTTTTCTTCTGAAATCATGTAAAATCAACAGTTTTTTGGCCAAAAAGCTGTCGAAAATTTTGTTTCACAATTTGTTTTAATGATTTTTGATGTTGGTGACATTTTAGGTTCAAATAAATAAATTAAAAAAACCCCTGACCGACCGACCTGTACGCCACAGGGGGAGGGGGGGGGGGGTTCCGTCGCTTGAGAGATGGATTCTTTGGATACCATTAACCTTGTTAATATTTGTAATGTACATGTATGATTAGAATTTGATCATGATTCAGTAAAAAATGTAAACAGATGAATCTAACGGAACCAGGAACAAAACATACAAAGAATCAGAAAACTGATACAAGAGGATATCTCGAAAGTGTAAAAATGCAAAGAGTAAAAGCAAGATATAACCAAAAGGGTGTGGGGAAACAGGTAATAACGAGGGAGAATAACACGATAAAACAGATAAATAACAAACCAAAAACAATAACACACGGAAATGCACTTGGACAAGCAATAACAATTGCTGTGCAATAAAACGACAAAGATATACCCAACGTAACAATAAAGACTGACGTTTCAAGTGTATATACTACTCTTCATCAGGGACAAAATATAAAAAAACAAAAGTGTTAAGAACTATAAATAAGATAATGAACTAGACAAGTCCACCACTGTAATTATAGCACAATGCCAGTAATAGATGTTGACTACTAGACACCCAAGTTAACACTTTGACTACTAGACACCCAAGTTAACACTTTGACTACTAGACACCCAAGTTAACACTTTGACTACTAGACACCCAAGTTAACACTTTGACTACTAGACACCCAAGTTAACACTTTGACTACTAGACACCCAAGTTAACACTTTGACTACTAGACACCCAAGTTAACACTTTGACTACTAGACACCCAAGTTAACACTTTGACTAATGGAGGCTTTATTTGCGAACAATTACGCTACTGTCTGCTTGATGAATTGTCATCTGATTCTGAAGATGATGCTGAGCCTGAAACAGATTCATTCCAATCCAAGATCAAATTCAACTTCAATCAAGGTATACTATTAGATCTATCATTATCAGGTGGCAATCATTATCACTAGCGGGACGCGATCTTTATTACCGTAAACAACATTTGATACCTGACGGAGTAAAGTGCATAGCACATGTACATTGTACAGCAATACATTTATACAGTGAGTGAGTACGGTTAATAAATTCGCTAGCGGGACGCCCGTCCTTCGGACGGGCTCTCCCGCTAGGGAGTAGGGCCTGCCAGATAGAACACCTACAAATGAAACAACACATAGGTGTTGGAAAATTTATAACGAAATACATAGGAATAGAACAATATTTTCAAATTGTAATTGAAAATAAAAGACCCCCCGCCCGCCCACGCCCCGTGGCATATTTTAACTCCAAGACCTAAACCTTAACCATCTCCCGTACCCCAACCGTCACCATCCCGCCCCGTGGCATATCCGTTACGCAATTTAGCATCACATTTCTTCATTAACCCCCTGCCTCCCAAACCACATTACATCATTACACACAACCCCCATTCATCACCGCCCCCGCCCCGCCCCGTATCATATCTCAACCCCAAAGGCCTAAAGTTCCCCGCCCCGCGGCTTATCTCAACACCAAGGCCTCACCTCACCATCTCACATAGCGCGGCGTATTTCTCCAGCGTGTCACATACAGTATCAAATCCCACATCTGACACCATGTTACGTAATTTAGATTCACCATATCATGTTTTGTTCTATCAGAAACCACATTATTTCGTTACCTTATGATCCGCCGCCGTTCCCCCTCCCCCGCCCGCCCTGCCGTCCGCGCCTCGTCCCCGACTCCGCCCCCGCCCCCGCCCGTGGCTTATCTCAGCCCAAAGGCCTAAGCCGTAACCAACCCCCGTGTGGCGCAGCGTATTTCTCCAATATTTGCCCGCCCGCGTGTGTCGTAGGGGTACGTGGGTGTAGTGCGTGTGCGCGTTTATTTTGCATGGCGCACTGCGGCGCGTTATGTGCTACGTGCCGACTGCATGGTTACAGTGTACGCAGAGAAAAACAAACATGGCACGTAGAAATAGTCTCAAAAGCCGGGCTGAAAAGGCCCTGGATTTACTCTTTTTTGCTCATATCTCGGTCAATTCTGTACGGTTTTCAGCCATTTGTAGCTTATAACCCGTGTCAGGTCATCATCTATTATCAGTGCAACGTTCACGGCTTATAAACGCAAAATGAGAAAGCCTTTTCAGGAGACACACATACATACGTACCATACTGCATACATACATACATACAACATACGGCAAATTATAGTAAGATGTATATACTATTAATAATATTACTAGGCGGTCACCCGGGGTTTGTCGGTTCTCGGGTTTGGGCGGCACCCGGGGTTTGTCGGTTCTCGGGTTTGGTGGTTTGTAGAATGCATGCATAAAGCCCGATCGGACAAACTTTGAAAATTCGACCCTTACACGACCTTTGACCCCGGACGACCCATGAAAAGCAAAGCCATTTTTGCCACACTCGACTCGTATTCAGGCTTCCCGTCACCGAGTTTAAGCCCGATCGGACAGACTGTGAAAATTCGACCCCTAGACGACCTTTGACCCCGGAAGACCCGACAAACGCTAACCCGTTTTATTTTTGCCACGCTCGCCTCGCATCGAGCGTTGTGATCACCGAGTTTAAGCACGATCCGACCAACTTCAAAAAGTTGACCCCTAGATGACCTTTGACCTCATATGCTCTATTTTTTCCACGCTCGACTTGCATGCGGGCTTCCCGTCACCGAGTTTAAGCCCGATCGGACAAACTTTGAAACTTTGACTCTTAGACGACCTTTGACCCCGGATGACCCAAGAAAAGCAAAGCCGTGTTATTTTTTCCACGCTCGACTCGTATTCGGGCTTCCCGTCACCGAGTTTAAGGCCGATCGGACAAACTTTGAAAATTCGACCCCTAGACGACCTTTGACCCCGGAAGACCCGACAAACGCCAACCCGTTTTATTTTTGACACACTCGCCTCGCATCAAGCATTGCGATCACCGAGTTTAAGCACGATCCGACCAACTTCAAAAGGTTGACCCCTAGATGACCTTTGACCTCGTACGCTCTAGCGAATACAAACTTAATCTTGCGGGGACCGAGCTGCACCCACCCACCGAGTTTGAACGCCGCCCGACCCCGGGAAGGCGACGAAAAAGCGCGCACAGACAGACAGACAAACAGAACCGCCGAGACCGAGAGCACTGTAGCGTATTATTATATAGGAGGATAGACTTTTGATAGATGATTTATAAAGTATCTGACTGACTCGGACAGAGAGTACATGGAGTAGCTCTGAATCGAATCCTGATCAGGCCTGACAGAGATGAGAAAGACACCATTTTAGTTTGGCCTAGTAGTAGGCATAGCACACATAACATTTAAATGATTGAGACATGTACAAAAATGGATTCAAATGAAAGATTGCAATGAAAGATTTATTTTCCAAAAAGAATTATGACAATCGGTCAATGCATTCTTGTGGTACGGTGTTTTGAGACACTCGGAAAATGGCCGAAAACCTGCCAAAAACAGTAACAATGCCCACAAATATAATTTATCAGGATTTAGAGAGCTCAATTTGTTAATAATGTACATTCAAAACACCATTTACACATATTTCTTTAACAATTGAATATCTATATACCATGTTAAATTAAAAAATATGGTAAAATTATATTGCATTAAGCTAAAATAACCTAGTGAAATTGGTCATTTTGACCAGTTTTACTGACTGCAATCATAAAAGTGACTAAGTCCAGCTAATTAATATGCGTAAATGTTATAAATCCAGATGTGAATGGTGTATTGCAATCAAACTTGGTATTATGGCTAACTGTACGATACCCAATCTTTTAAACTATAATTTAGTTTCATAAGCTCATTAAATATGCAAATTAGCTAATTATCTATTCAAGTCATTGATATGCAAATGAGCAATGTCCGACAATTTTTCCCATCATAAGAGTGATCGGTAATAGATATATAACATGTATACCCAATTTGATTGACAAATATTGATGGATTTAGAAATTAAACAAGCTTTTCCATTTCTTAAATACCCATATTTAAATTCTCAGTCTTTTCCTCACACGAGGCACTCAAAGGATGCAAAAACTGAGCATATCACTAAATTGATTGAAGTGTTTAGTACAATATCTCAGGTTAGGTTTATTTAAATCGGCCCAATATATTCAAGTTCAGAGCCAATTTCAAAAATTGGTAAAAACTGTCATAACTAAAAAAAACTGATGATAAGTATTTATACCTGGATCAAGGTTATATAGTCCAAGGTCATGACTACCATATAT